>CM033715.1:74786193-75055817 GCA_019671005.1 Hibiscus mutabilis | reverse complement strand
CTGTTCCATTGAAGATAAAGCAAAAGGAAAACATAAACAAATAAGGGTGAAAAAGTTTACATTTTGAAATAGCAGCGGCGGATTTGGTATCGAATCCAACAATCAACGTAAGCATGGGAACGAAAATGCCGCCGCCTCCAACGCCACCCACCGTTCCACAAGCCGAACCTAGAAATCCTATCACCGTCGCCAGTACAAGCCTCCAGTTCAACTCCAATTCCTTCCGAATCAAAAACCGTTTAGAAACCCGAATACAAAATAAAAAATTCCGCCACAAAAAAGAGAGAGAATAAAAGGGGGAAAAACTTACAGGCCAAACTTGGACAGTGTCTGATAAATCTGGGGACCGTAAGAGATTCGAGTTACGGTTGACGCCTTTGTCATTGTTGATTAACAAAACAGAGAGAATGGCTATTGAAAAACCAGACAGCAGATACAAAACGAATCCTTTGGTCGTCGTCGCCATGGCAGATTTGAAGATTAATCTTTGGTTTTCAGAAAAAAAGTCCGCCGCCGCCGCCACGAGCGGAGATTAAACTGTGTTGTGTTTCAGACAAGGAAGAAGAAGAAGAAGCAGTAGAGATTAAAAAATAAAAACTAAAAACCTCGGAAAGAGAAGAAAATAAATACTAACAGATGCAGTGAAATAAAGGATTCAAAGACGTTTGTTGTAGTTTTATAGAGTCGGGAGGAAGATGTGACCTGACCTACAGCCTACACACATGCATTTGCCAGTCCAGAACTTGTCAGGATTATCGGAATCACACATCATCTCCACGTGGCTTAATCACATCGGTTTAACAGCTTCAATCAATCCGGAAAATTACTGCCCTCTTTGAAACATTATTGACCCACAGATTTTGTGGGAAACGTAAAATAATTTATAGTACAACCTTTTTTTTTAAAAAGTGTTCAAATTTTGTACGGCTTTTATTTGTAGTGTTTCTTTGTTTACTTGGAATTTGAACTCAATCATGGGATTGGATTTGAAAACGTGAAAAATACATGGAAGACAACTGACAATTTTTACTCCAATTTATAAACCTGAATTTAAATTCAGTCTAAATCGTTTTAACATTAGAAACTTTGGTAACCAAACTTGTTCAATGTAAAAACAATTTATGATATAATAAGGTTATTTTTATTTAATAAGCTAAACTATATCAGATATCATTAAATTTTAGTTTAGTATTGATTACAGTATTAAATTAAAAATTAATATTATTTTAATATTAAATTTTAGTTTGAATTTTAATTATATCATAGAGACATTAAAATAGAAGATGCATATATATCTTAACGGCCAACATAATAAAAGGACTTTAAATGCCTAATAATATAATTGAAGGTGAAATTAAAATTCAGTATTAAAACAATATTGATTTTTAATTTAATTATATAATTAATATAAAACTTAAAATTAAGGGAAATATGATGTGATTTATCCTATTTATGATGATGATGTCCGATTAAAAACATAAATGCCCCATGCCTCGGTAGGTTCAAGTGACATATCAATGTGTGATGGAATTTTTTCGTATTTTATGTCTTGGACCCGATCAGTCAAAGCAGATGAATTGATTCAAATTGGATACGTTTCTTTTAAATTAAAATATAAAAAAGTTAGAAATGAAAAGAAGAAGAAGAAAGAAGAAATTTCGATTTCAACGTATAGGATTAAGCTAACCGAGATATTTTAATGGAAGTTGATCACAATATTTTTTTAAAAAAAATATTGTTGTTTAATACTTAAATTGTAAATCACATATTCTTCAGATTTATTTTCTATTTAAAAAATAATAAATTTATAGCATTTTTAGAAAATTTGACCAACGAGATCTTGACACATTTTGCAAAATGTTTTCGTTTAATACTTGAATTGTAAATCACACTCATGTTCAAAAAAAATGTAAATCACACATTCTTCAGATTTATTTAATTAAATCTACGTGTTAAGATTATATCTAAAGTTATTCTGAACTAGGTAGCGACAAAATTGTAGTTATACACCATTTTCAATAATATTGGTGAAATCTGAATTTCAATATTTTTAAAAAAACATTAGTTTTAAAACTTAATTCAATATACCAAGCGATAGTTTTTAAAATTTTAAAAACATAATTGTACGATAGGAGTCGGTCTGAATTAGTTAGAACGAAACCTTAGAGAATCGAAAAGATAAACCAAAAAATAAATTTAATATGGTTTTAGAAAATGATAATAAGGAGGAGTTCATTTGGTAAAGAATAAAATGAGAATAAAAAATAGATAAAGATGATAAAATATTTTTTTGTTAACTTACAAGGTAAATATCAGAATTTAAACTCCTAAAAAGTTTTCTCTAACTCCTATCATTGAATCAATATGAATATCATTAATTATTTCACCGATTAGTGAAATTTAATAATTTTTTATTATAAAAATAGTCAAACCCTGAGAAATAGTGAGAATAAATGAATTCCTGACTACTAGATCACACCGGAAGTTTCATTAAATCCTTCTTCTTTTCATTTTTGGTACAACCCATTACGAAATCCTCTTCACCAAAGCGTTCCATAAACTGCAATCGTACTTTTTCCGTTGTCCGTTCAATTTTTAAGATTTTATTCTGATTAATTTAAATAAATTTGTACCACACATTTAATTTTAGTATGTGAGTTTATTGACGATGATTTTATACATTCACAATATTTCAAACTCGAAATATATTTAAGTGATACCAAACTGCTTACTACTTAAGCCAAATTGATTCACATACTAAAAATCATAATATTAAAATATATATACATGCATATACTTAAATGTATTACATTAATTGTACTATATGTTGTTACACTCACTATATGAGTGAACATAAATGTTTTACGTACAAATATATTTATGAAATTTATTCAATAAATTGGATTATAGGCGGAGTGACAGAATATGGATCCCTTAGTTTTGTGGTCAACTTTTTTTTAAATTGTTTTATTTTAAGATATATCAAAGATGAAAAGATAAAAATAACCTTAAAACAATCTTAATTATTCTTTGATTGGAAGGATATTTTAGTATTTATTGAACATACCATGTTGGCCTTAGTTAACATTAATATGAATAAATAGTAATAAAAATTTAATTATAGAAATTTGAATGTGATGCATATAAATCCCAACATCAACATCAATTCATTAAAAAAATAAAAATAAAAATACAACTAATTGAAAATGAAAGAAAATAACATAAATTTCAAATTGCAGATAAGAATAAACAAGCCGTGAAAAATCTAAAACAAATATGTGGATCAGAATTGAGTGAAAAATACTTTGGGGTTACGAGTATAATAAGACTGAAGCTTAGCTCTATCTTTCCTAGCTTTCACTACTATTTAATTCTGTATCATTTCATTTATTCAATTACATAAAATAAAAACAATTAAAATTTATAAAATATACAATATTTAAAAATAATTATTATTTGGGTGAGCAAAATTTGATTCGAATAAACTAAAATTTTTGATTCTGCTCGACTTGACTAGAATCGTATTTCATAAACTCGACTAAAAAAAGTTTTAAATAAAGCTTGAATTATAAAATAAGAGATTTTATTTATTTATTAATGAAAAGGATTGAAAAGTTGAAATTACAATCTTTTTCTTGTGCCATAAGTTTTGTGAAGGAACAATTTAGTTGGGTTTCACATGTTACATTACATGATTAGTTCATTTGAAAATCAATTTGTGTGTTTGACTCAATTTATTATACACCTTGTTTGAATATAAGTGTATAAACTATAATAATTATAATTATAATTATAATTTCATCAAAGTCCTCTTCTCCATACGTATTTGTTTAAAACTAAAATAAAATCTCTCTCTTCAATCATGCACATTCACCTACTATACCTACATATTTAATTAAAGGAATGCAAATCAAATACAATGACATGTCATAAATAAAATAGCAGCCGTACAAATCAAATGGTTGTCAATTTTACATCTTCAAATACTTTATATTATTGTTTTATAATATTTTTGACCCTTAAACTTTTTTAAAAATAATTTTAATTTTCAAAAAAATAATAGAAAAGGCAACGTATATTATATTTTCCCCAAATTTCCTTATTTCATATTTTTTATATTGTTACAAGTTTTTAGTAGTTTAAATATATTTTTACATATTTACTTTTTTTAATTTTTTGAACGTTTTTTTTTATTTTTTTCAAAAGGTCGAAATAATAAACATCAATGTTGATGAAAAAAAGGCAGAATAATTGACGTAACTTAGCGAGTTCATTCTTTTTTCGTCAATGAATTAACTTGACAAAAAAGAAGAGAAAAAATAAAAAAAAGAGGAAAAAAAAGTTGAAGGACCAAAACAAATTTTTAAAGAGGATCTAAAATGTCATTTCACCTTATATAATATTTAGAAATGTCACGCAGTTGATAGATAGGATTAGCTGACACGTAAATGCCAAGCCAATTATTTAATTAATGAAATAATAGATTAATACAATAAAATGTTTGATTCCTATCTATAATACATAATACAAATTAATTTGGTCATTAATCATGTAATTATAAATATATATATTATATGTTATCAGTAACCGAGCAAATTATTTTTCCTTAATTATATAATTCATAGTACATTTAATTAAATATTTGGATGCCTTTTTTAATAAAAAATATTTGGATATATATATATATAATTTTTGAATATACAAATTAATATACTCTATATTATTCTTATATTTTTCCGTCATATATTGAAAAATATTGAGTGTATAAACGTGTTTAATTTTGTGACATGTTAAATATTATACCGACTACAATGTTAATTAAACCGAATTAAGTTTTTTAGAGATAAAATTACTAACCATCAAATTCTATGCAACAATAATCTTAACTTCTTTGGAGGTTTCCTCGCAATTATTCGTGGAATATAGTACGCATACAAATCGATTTATTTATAGGATTATGATAGACTTTAAAAAACGACACCCGATGACATGGCGAGTTAATAATGAATTTGAATCTCTCTATTCATATTTGTAAAATATTCATAAATTAGAATAGACTTATTGTCAATAAATATTACTTTTTAAAATTAATTTGGGGATTATACTAAGGGTTATTGCGAGTAATAATTTCATTAAGGAATCTAGGACTAGTTCATTTAATTTTTATATAATAATATTTTCAAATATGATATTCAATAAATCTGATTTTGATATAAATAATAATACACTAGAACCAACTTAGATTTATTTGATGATTAAAATTGTTACTTTTATTTTAATTTGATTACACAAATATAAACATTAAAAAAACATTTTTTTAAATCAACAAGGGTCGGGTCGGGTGCAGTGGAGTCAATTGCTCTTTTATAGAGAGAACTCAAGCTCAAATCTTAGAGACGATATTGTTGGAGTGGGAACCATAAATTTTAAACAAGACTCCAGCCATGTTTAAACAATTATGCATAGTATTAACGGTAGTATACCATGCCCGGGTGGAAATTTTTAATGTTTAGAGACTTAATTTAGGGTTTATGAATCAGGGGTTAGGTTTATGTCTTTAGAATTTAAGGGTTGCAGTTAGAATTTAAGGTTCAAGGGTTAGAATCTAGAGTTTATATATTAAAATCTAAATCCCTAACATATTACCCTAAAACTTAAACCTTAACCCCTAAACCCTTAATTCTAACCATAAATTATAAATTCTAACCACAACACGTAAATTTAAAACCTCTAAATTTAAACCCTTAAACTCTAAATCTAAAGTACTTTTAGAAAAAATATCCCTGTTCATAAATTGGACTTATTTTTCCTACTTATACGTGCCACGAAATGACAAAATGGCTTCCTCAATTTATTTTTCCTCGTTACAGTAATATTTTAAATTAGTAAAAAGAAGAAGAAAAGAAAACATGTTAGTTGTTGTTTAGCCCATAGTTTATTTTCAGCGACAACTAGTATATAATTACTTCCTCCTTATTAGACCTGTCATGGTCATGTTACTCATTCACAAATATTGGGCAGATTTACGTAACATACATTTGAAAGAGATGGAAAATCATTTTAACTGATAATGTATGATGATAAGTAGTTATTTTAATTCATATGTTTAGTTGTTCTAAAAAAATCCATATTTAACTAAGAATTAGTTGGTCTATTGGGATAAAACGTTAGATCCTTTAAATAAATTCAGAATTCGAATTTTGCTGTTGTGAATGAAAAAAATTAGGTTGAGAGGATCGTCCTTATATTAGATCTTTGCAAAATCTGATCAGAGTAAACCAATTAATAAATCGAATACCATTGATTAAACCCAAAAAAGTTTATATGTTTAGAATTGTAAAAAAAAGTTTTTAATGTCAATTTAGTAATATAATGAATAATAAAAGGTATTTACATCGGTTCATAAGTTAACATGTGTTTTTTCTTTGATAAATTTTAAATCTAATCCTAGTTCTATCTAGAGAGAGAAAGAAAGACTCTAAAAAAGGGAAGAAAAATATTTTTAATGGGTCTAAAACTCATAATTTAAAGAAAATGTGCTTGCTCAAGTTAACATGTGCTTTTATATACATATAAATTTACATTATAGTATTATATATTATTTTAAATTTAATTTTTATGTGATAAAAATATATAATATAAAATTAAAATGATACATATAAATTTAGAAAGTGATCTGGGTTGAGCAAACATATTTGATCGGTTGGCTAAGTTGCACATTTTTATTCCCTCATTTCCCTTAAGTCATATATTTTAGACCCACCAAAAGCACCTCTTTATTCCCTTAGGGTCTCCTCTTTCCCCTTCTCTTCAAGTAATATTAGAATTATAGTTAGACTTTATCAAAAGAGAAACTGAGCTGGGTTCTGGCACAATAATTTTGTTTAAGCCCATTTTTCGGGACTAATGTTTTTGTCTAACCTTTCCAAATTTTAAGCAAATCTTCGTATTAACGATAATTTTCTCTCTCTTTTTCAAACATGAAAAGTACACTATTCAAAGTAAAAATGATTACAAAATAATCACATCATAAATATTAAAAATATAATGTGAAAAAATAAATGTAATAAGTTTCAAAATGTGTGAAAGATATGAGAAGCATAACTTTTTACTTTTTAGAAAAAATTGTATTCTAACTGGAATTCAGCACCGATAAACTTTAACCAGAAAGTTTTATGAATGAAACATACTTTTCACTGTGAGTTTTTGGCACATCGACAAATTACCACAAAAAGTCAAAAAAATAACAGACCGCTGATCGCCTTGTGACTAGAAACGCTCGATAATACTTGTTAACTGAATGCTAAATTACCTTAACGATAAACAATATTATCTCAAGGACAAACAAACCTGTAAAAATACAAATAAACAAACTGTCATACAAGCGGACGAAAATTAACTAGAAAAACATATGTAGGATGATTCTAGCTAAGCAAAATAAAGAAAAAAACTAAAAAAGAGCAAACAATTCTTCATCAAAGGAGAATAATCTTATTTATATACAGTCAATGTAAAAATTAAAAACTAATCGACGACATGAATGTTATCTTCAGAGATGACTTCAACAAAAAAAGTTATTTTTTTTAAAAAAATAACTTTATCAGAGAAAATTAAAGTAGAAGGAAATGAGGAAGTGGATAATTTTTAAGAATTTGATTATAAATTTAGAATTATTAAATAAAAATAAAATTTCATTTTAATGAATATATGAGGTAATGTTTTGATAATATATTTTAAGGTGTAAGGATATAGAGTAAAGAGAAGAGAAATGTAAAGATAAACCTCAAATCAACCTATCTCATTGAAGAAGATAACACTGGCTTATATACAGAAATAATCCTTATCTGTTAGAAGATAACTAACTTGTAACTAATCTAACTTTCTAATTAATAGACAACAATTCTTCATTGTTCTTGATCAGATACATTATATCTTAATATACTTTCCTCCTTTTTTCCTTTCTAAAAGTATTTGAAACTTTGACAAAATATCCTTTCTTTTTGTTGAACCTGAGACTTGCTTCTGTCTTCCTTTATGTTGAATGTTGCCTGTGTTTCTAGCTTCTTTTGATGAACACTGTTCTTCAATAACTCACTTACGGAGCTAAACATATATTCACATCCTTGAGTCTTAATTCATCAGCAGAAAACACTTTTAATTGCTCCCTAAGATGTACAAAGAAGAGACAGATAAAGGCTTAGTCAACACATCTGCAATTTTGATTTGCTGATGGTATATAGTTAATATGAAAGGGTCCATCCATAACTTTTTTACGAACAAAACTTAAATCAAGTTCTACATAATTGAGTTTGGCATGATGAACAAGATTTGAAGAGTGTGCAATTGCACTTGTATTATCACACCAAATAGCTGGAACAACATTCAGTTGAACCCCAATTTCTGTTAACAAGGACTTTACCCACATAGCATCACACATGGTGTTAGCAAGTCCTCTAAACTCGGCTTCAGCAGAAGATTTAGACACAATTTCCTGCTTTTTGAACTCCAAGCTACCAATTTTTTCCCTAGAAACAAACAATGCACTGTTGTTAATTTTCTGTCAGTAGAACTAGCTCCCAATACTGAGTCAGAATAGCCAACCAGTGTAATAGCCGACTGTTCCATACTAAAAAACAACCCGTGATATAGAGTATCTTTAAGATATTTTAATATCCTACGAACCGCCTTCTAATGTTTGTCTAGAGGTGTCTGCATAAACTTAGATACCCTATTCACAACAAACCGAATATCTGACCTTTTAGTGCAAATGTGTTCTTGAGTACCTATAACTTGTCTGTATAACTTTGGATCCAAGTATGAATCTCCATCAGATGAGGACAGATTAGGTTTTGTGATCATAGGAGTAGGGGCTGGGGATGCTTCAAGCATCTTTGTCTTCTCCAAGACATCAATAATATGCTTCTTTTGATTAAGGATAATACCTTTTTGTGTTGGAATATGCCCAAAGACCAATTATGAGATGGTTGTAAAAGAGATACTTATTTTATCTTGTTTATTAATAAGAAGCCATTATTATTATTTCAGTCTTATTCTGTGTATCTATAAATAAATTGAATTGGGTTAGGATCCACTTACATGGGGTAAAACTCAATTATTTTTACACTTTTTTGGACCGTTGGATGACGGTAATTAATGGATAAGATTGTTTCCTTATCTTTTTTTTCCCAAGTGATAATCTTCACATTTTTTACCGTTAATCTCATCCATCCATTTTACTCATCCAATGGCAATGGATTAGTGTAAAACTAAATGAGTTTTACATCATGTAACTGGATCCATCCCAACTGAATTATAATAAATTCCTTAGAATAATATAATTATTCTTGAATGTCCTTAGTCGAGAATTATTGTGGGCTTGGACAACAATAAAGTATTAAGACTAATATGTAGTTGATTGATGACAAAGTATTGTTATTGACATGGAGATGTCAAAATCAATACATAAGTATGTGTTAGGGAACTGTAGTCACCTATTTTATCTGGCCCCCTTTATTCGTTTTTTGTATATATGTATTATTATTATTAAACCTAATAAGCAAAAAAATATATAAAAAAGTGTTCATTAAAAAAATAAAAAGAGTCCATGTGCATGAATAAAGGCCCTATTTGCCCATTTTATCTCATTTATATTACCTTTATTAATGTATTTTAGTTTTTCTTGCAGACCACACAAGATCCTAATCAGGTCAGATATGAGAAGATTACAAGAAATCCTACTTGACATATATGGAAAGTCAAACTATGTGCAAGGATTCCTCACTACAGACTTATGGCCAATTTCCGATAGGATTCAAGCGTTTTCGGGCCAGAGTGTCTTCTTAAGTATTGACCGTCTTCCAGTTAACTTTCTAACGCATCTTGAAATGCCTCAATCAGACGTCGGGAGCTCAAGATATGCTTGTTTTACTAAAGACGGCGCGTGCAGAAAACTATATACGGGTTCAATACGAGAATTGATTTTTATTGTTAATTTTCAATTATTTTATTGAATATTTGTAATCAAATTCAATCAAATTCAAGCTTGGACATTTCTTTATTTGTTTTAACCCATTTAAGATTAAATTGAATGTAAGGAAAGTGGTTTGATGCCCAAGTAAAGGCATTATTCTCTTTCCAAATGTATTTAGCACAAACAGGGAGTATGCTTTTAGGTTTTTTTGATTTTAGGGTTTCTTGAAGCCTATAAATAGACTTCATTCCATTGTATTTACACACACAGAGAGAGAAAAAATACTCAGAAAATCGAAACGCAATAAAAGTGATTTCTTTGAGGTATTTTACCCAAATACTGTCTCCACATATTTTTACATTTATCCTCTTTGTTCTCTTGGTTACTTGGTTCGAGTGAAGAAAAAAAGGGTACAGATCCTCGCTAATCGAAGCTCATGGAGGGTTCTTTGTCGCTAAAAGGTAGAGCTGGTACTGCCACCGGAGCAAAGGCAATAGAAGTGACATTCTGTCAGCGTGCAGCGATAGCAGCAACCGGCGACCAGCAGCAGCATCAGCGACGACATCACCATCGCAGTCCAGCTCGTACCCTCACATTGAAAAACCTGTGTTTGGATCCCACTGTTTGCAAATTCTTCACTCTAATATTTTTATTTTTAATTTAGTTCTTAATTTTTTTTTATTCCATGGCTTTAATTCGTTGATTGCCTTGTTCATATTTACCATGTTCTTTAATTTGGTCACCATTATACACTAAAACTTAATAGCATTAGGGTTAATAGTTTTTTATTAATAATATGTGTTTTGCAATAAAAACTACCAAATAAGTTAAAATAAATACCTTTTAGGTTAGTTCCTTTAATAAATAGCTTAGATATCTTTGTAAGATTAATTACCAATAATAATGTTTAATTGAATACATGGGCTTAGATTCCAAAAATGACGTATCTTAAAATATTAAATAACTTAAACTTCTTTACTCACTTTTAATTGTAGATAATTAAATAACATCCTTAGGTAAATTTTCTTGAAAAGGTAAATAATTTATTAATTGTAAATAATGATAAATAAAAACTAACTTGGTAATTTTCTAAAAAGGGTAAATAATTAATTAATTTGTAAATATTGGTACGTATAAACTAACTTGGCAATACTTTTAATAAAAAGTAAATAATTTTCTCTCTTTAATTGTAAATAAAACTCTTTAGGTAATTATTAGAAAAGTAAATAAATTGTAAATAATTAAATAAAGCCTTTTAGGATTAGTTTCTTTAAACACATGCTTCTAATAATAATAATTAACTTTGAAAATTAAACCACCCATAAAAATTCAAAAAGAATATAAAACATCATTTTAAAAAAGAAATTTTTATTGCATCGTGAAAAATAAGATATTTTCTCAATTAGGGTTAACTCGGTCTTCCCCTAGCCGTTGGGGAACAGTCGAAACTTCTATGCGAGACTATATTTTTGGATTTTAAGGATTAATGTATTAATCCCTTTGTGTCTAAAATGATCAGGATTTACTCGCCGTGAGCGAATTCGGGTCATTTCCCAAACTCTGTAGATTTTTACATTAATCTCTGCATGTACGCATCCGGGTTACAAGGATAATATTAGTGATCAAGTAAGCGCCGTTTTGCGGGCGTGATAGGGGTGCTAATCCTTCCTCACACGTAACCATGCCCTCGAACCCTTAAGATTTCGTAATCTTTGGTTTATTTGTAAGGTTTTCGGTCCGCCTAATATAGTAAAAGGGATCGGTGGTGACTCCGTTGTTACAGCTTGGCGACTCTGTTGAGGATTGTTTAAGAGGGCAAAACTTTTACTTGATCACGAGTTATTTTCCTTAGTAACCCGTTGCATTTTTTGGTTGCCTTAAACTGTTTGTATCATAACGTAAGCCTTCTACCCGGGCTTTATCAAACTTATGTGAAAGAAAATAGCTATGCCTTCATAAGTAACCCTCTGTATGGGTTAGTAAAAGTCTTCTGGGATCTAGAGTACTTATGCTTTCGTGAGTAACCCTCCGCATGGGCATAATGGAAATGCATCCCCTCAAGCCGTGTTCGATATGCAAGCCTATAATGGGCCAGGATCGAACATATTATCCACTTTGGAGTAGGGGATAGAGACGGTTTGAGAACCTTTTCTAGATCCAAACCCGCATGAATGAATGTTTTAGAAAGCCCACCCCATTAAGCCTTATGAAGCCATATATTTTACTTTATGTTTTATTTATTGCTTTACTTTCTATATCTTACCCTTGTTGTTTTATCTCATTATTTGTACATACTAACACTTTTTTGAATTTCTTAGAGCATATATCACATTACATCCAGTTGATATTATGAGATACTGTTCAGTCAGAGATCATGAGTATTCAGGTCACATTATCCAGTTTCGGAGTCCTCTGCTTGAACATAGAGGTCCGAAGTGAGTCCATAGAGCTTCAACGGCAACATGGAGACATCATGCAGAAAGAAACCATTGTAGACCTGCCGAAATAAGTACACATGGAATTGCCTCATAATTATTTGTCAGGATTGGTCACTGTATGGGAAAGCCTGGAAGCCCAAGATCGAGCCGTGGTATGGAGATATAACTCTTTTGCTTGGGGTGGAAATAGATGAGCCTATGATACTAGCAGCCATCAAATTTTGGGATCCGACTTATCGTTCTTTCGTTTTCAATCAAGAGGACATGACTCCCACCATTGAAGAGTACATGGTCTTGCTGCACTTGGATCTAGAGAAACCTGATAAAATATACTGGAAGGAGAAAAACTTGAGATATCTGAAGAAGTTTGCCAAGCTTTCCGGTATAAATGTTGAAGAAATAGATGCCCATGTTGATGAAAAGAATAAAAGCCCTTGCTTCACGTGGGAATTCATCTACGCCCGTATCATGAAGGATGTAAAACACAGAAGAGTCATTGATTTACTCGCCTTGGCTATCTATGGATTGGTGATCTTCCTTAAAGATCTGGGGCATGTTGAAATAGCTTTGGTAGACTTGCTGGCTCAGAAAAAATGTGAATCTGGTCCTAGCTATTCTGGCAGAAACTTTTAGGTCTATGAACTTTTGCAGAACTCGAGGAAGTGGGCATTTCACTAGTTGTTCCCAGCTTCTTTACCCATGGCTGCAGAGTCATTTTTGGGATAATAAAAAGATAAGCAGACATCTGATATCCAGAGATTTGGTCCCGATCAAAAAGGTCACTAGGAAGCAATGGCCACAAAATGGGAAACAAGAATAGTGGATAACGTTCTTTATAAGCCTCACTGATGCCGACATAACATGGAGAACCCCATAGATGTACCTAGTGCCTATCTTGTACAAGTGCGGGATGTTAGAGTGGGTTCCTCTTATAGGCCTATAGGGAGCTACCCGTTATGCTCCTTTGCTCGTACAACGCTAGTACACTTCTCGACAGTTCATTCCAATGACGCTTGGGTTACGTGAGGAAGATTTTTCTTACACAGAAGTTAATTCCACAAGACGAGTCTTAGAGTTGGCTAAAGAGTGGAAGCAAACGTTTCAGATGGAAGCAACTCTATTTGTTGGTGTTGTGCCTGAATATGCCAGTTGGAGGAAGCAAAGAGTCGATAATATTGGCGTTCTAGTCTCGGCGAGTGCATCGGGTAATCCTCAGCCTGACATTGTGCTATCCGAGCTAGAAATCTATAAACAAGACTATGCGAAGGAGAAAGAGAAGCTGTAGGGAAGAGTGATCGAACTTGAAGGCAAGCTCCTCGCGGAACAAATCCAGAGGGAGGGTTATCAGAAGAAGGTGAAAACCTTGTTGTCAAACCAGAGCTTCACCTAAAAAATGTGCAAGAAAACAACTGCTTGAAAACTCGAGGGGCATGTGCTAGTAGCTTCAAGGAATCAATGGAAGAAAATGTACAGCTCGAGGAAATGATAAAAAAACTAAAAGTTTGGAAACGCAAGGCCCGAAAGCAAAAAGAGAAGGTAGATCGACTTGTCGGAGAAAAGCAACATTTAGAAGGGTAATATTCGGAGGTATGCCATAGCCTCAGAAAATACTATGACCAGAACCAGGAACTTTAAGAGAAATTGAAAGAAGAAAAGGCAAAGGAGTCGAGGCCGAACTACTCCACCATGGTGTTGAGGATTTGAAGAAGTAGCTGCAAGCACATAAAGACCATATATGTACTCTTATTGATGATTGAGACTATGAAAAGATTCAGTAGACCGACACAAAGTGGGTTGTAGATGTTGCGTGCTTGGGTCGGCAGCTCTATACTGATCATTTGAGGTGTCAAATCTGGAAGGCGATTTCTAAGGCTCGTGAGATTAAGAATCAGGCCAGAGATATGAGGTTGAGATTCCTTCCAGTTGGGGAAGACACATAACAATTGTTAGACTTCCTAGATGAAGTAGTCAACCAGTACCAGTAGGTTAGCCAGTTCTTCGGTTGTGTTTAGAGAGAGGCTATGCTAGTTGGAGAGTTTGAGCAATTGGCACCAAAACGCATCAATGGAAGAAAGTAGAATGACGTCTTTGTAAATGAACGTCATGATCAATGAAATGTGTTTTCAAAATATCAACAATCTTGCATCAATACCTCATACACATCATCATCTCCATTTGTATCACATCCATAGCGGTTATGGAAAGATCTGTGGACTAAGCTTAAGCGGAAAAAATATGGTACTCGCGCACGAATCAAAATCAGGCCCATTGAAGATAAAGAAAGATTTGAGAGATGAAATTGCACAAGCTCTGCAAGACACTGTGCACATATAGAAGCTATTGCAATTAAGGCCGTTGAACCAAACTCGAAGTAGCTTATTTTCACTTAAAGGCCCATCAAAGGGAATATTTTAAATCCATATTCTGGTGGAGTCTCGAATTTGAAGTTTCCAATCCAAACAAAGGGTCTAAGCCTAGTACCTAGCCCGATAATTCCTCAAAAACTCAAGGTCCTAGAACTTGAGAAGTACGATAAACAGAATCAATAACAGTGGAAGCCCCGGTGACGATGGCAGCCCAAATGAAATGAAAAGAAGAAATTTAGACATTGAAGATGTTCAAGGTGGAGATGATCCTTGCTACAAAGATTCCCATGCAAACAATTCAAAATGCTCTATAAACATGAATTTGATAACTCACGCTGAAGGTGCTTGAGGCATCATACAACTAGATAAGAGTGTTTACTTGTTCGCCAATCTTTCTTCCATGACAATCTGAACAATTGGAAGAGGTTTCATGAGATGTATATATTTTCATTCATTCAAGAAGGCCTTCCACTCAAAATTGATGTGTCAACTACAACGATAGCTCAACCTGGTCTGTAGTGGCTTGCCAATCAGAATGTTGGAGACCTCCACTCCTTAGATCAAGGCTAGAGAAGCACTTAAGAATTAGGCCTACCAACCAGGAGTACAAGATCACTGGATTGAGTGAGTAGAACACAAATGAGAATGAAAAAACAAAGACAGTGGAGACGACCATCTATGACCACAACATACATCTAGTGATTTAGTATACAAGATAAAGTGCCCCGTTGATCTATGCTCTTGGTTATCCTAGCAATGATATACGAATGCTCTAACCACCTCGCAAAGAGCATCACTGGTTCAAAGTTCAAGGCAGAAGTCACAGAGAAGAATGCATGTATAATGGGACCAGACCTGCGGTCATCCAGGTTGAAGGATATGTCCTACAAAGTCAAGGGCGAGTAACAATGTAGATTCCATTCCATGGAATAGGCATTGGAATTTCAAAAGCAAGAAACTGGTGATGTTAGCTAGAATTAGAAGCTGGGCCATTGCTAAATTTTCTACTTCAAAGCCTGATTTAGTAGACGCTTTCCACCTATCACCATAGTTGGCGTTTGCGAACCAAGCTCACTAAAGCTCCTTTGTTTGTTGCCTAGTGAGAAAACCTTGATCTCTGCAGATTTTTCTGAATTTGGTATAACGACTTAGAATATAACAACAATTGAAGTGAATGACCAACACCCTATAGAAATGAATGCCAAGCTCCGTAGTTCAAATTTGATGTTAACAATTGAAAGATCAATACCTATGGATCCATTGAAGGAATGCAAGAACAAGACGAGTGTTACAAGAGTATCGAGTGGACCAAATTACGCACTCGTACGATACTCGCTCCCAAACACGAAAATGAACATGGAAAACAGAATGACAACAGTAGAAGCCAGCTTGAAAGGCATTCAGGACCAGCTCGAGAAGATTGAGAAATATTTGAAAAACGAAATCACCAAGGCCAATGAGAACATTATGCTCTAGATAGCAGCCATGTTGGGTTTCAAAAACCCTGAAGCAGTTAAAATCCTTAAGAACGTGAATGCAACAATACCACCGCAAGAATTGAGTCGTGGGGCACTCAAAGGAAAGGTTCAAATTCATCTTCCATGAACCTCGATCAATGCTTTGGTGGAGTCTGAGGCAAGTCGAGGCGAAAATCAAGACATTGAAGTTCCAGACCTTGATGAGATGGCCGACAAGATTAAGGAAGATAAGAAATTAGAATATCATTCAGACAAACTGTAAGCAATTATCAAAGCTCTTCAAAAATTTAGCATTTGCCGCGACATAGACGCAAGAGACCTCAGCTTGGTGACAGATCTGGTCGTTCCCCTCAAGTTCAAGACACCAAATTTTGAAAAATACGAAAGAACTACTTTCCATTCGGTATATCTGTAATCTACTGTAGGAAGATGTCCTATTACCTTGACAACGAGAAGTTGCTTATACACTATTTTCAAGAAAGCTTGTCTGGTCTGCCGCCTGTTGGTACACTCAACTGAGCCGAGCCAATGTAAAGACATGGATGGATCTATCATGTGCTTTCATCGAACAGTATAAGCGTGTCATTGATATGGCCCCAAACTGACACGTATTGCAAGGAATGGAGGAAAAAGACAATGAAAGCTTTCGCCAATATGCACTAAGATAGCGAGACGTAGCCGCCCAGGTTCAACCACCACTATTGGGAAACGAGATTACTCTAATATTTGTGGAGACTTTAAATGGTCCTTTCTATGACTGTATGTTAAACCATGCCACTGATCGCTTCGCACGCATGGTCACGAGCGAAGAGTTGATAATAATAGCCATCAAAAGTGGAAGGCTCGATGAGATGCTAGGAGGATATGGTGAGCACCCACAACCTGAATTACTTGAGCAATGAAATCTTGTAATGGGGGCAAGGTTGGCTAGAATTCACTCATAGTGCTTAACAACTGGACAGTAGAGGACTTTCATATTGTTGCAAAATCATACTAAGAACTAACCTTTTTACTTTTGCCCGCGAGCATTAGGGAACTTTTCTAAGGGCTTCTATGTTATTTTACTTATTTTAAAGATGTATTTCCTTTATTTTCTCAAGTGGCAAACATTTCATATCTTTCATTCATTACATCCATTTCTCTTCCAAAACACATCTTTTTTGCAGGGCCCCTATTATTGATTGCATGAATGATTCTTGAATCTAAATCCCGCGATAGAGGGAAAACAAAAATGTGCTCAGGATTAATTAGAAAGATCCCAAAAATAAATTTTGAGAGAATTTTCCTCTCAAGCATTGTTGTTTAAGGTCTTTGGATTAAATGATAACTCTAAAACATCTACCAACTGAGCACAACTTTTCTTCAATGATATCATGTATGAGAGGAGATTTGGCATTCCTTCATTTCACTTTGCAAAAAAGGAAAAAAGTACCATTGTTGTCCTTTTTGAGCCTGGTATTTTCTTTCGTTTGAACCCTAACCAAGGATCACTCTCCTCGCTAGGGGAAAAATGATGAAAGTCTATTTTCATGGGAAATGCAATTGGTTCTGACCATGCTATGAAGATAACAAGAGTTAGTGCATTGGATGCAAGGAACAACATGAGAAAAACAACATGCAGACCAAGATGGGTATCCAAAAAAAGAGAAGAAAAATAAAAAAATTGTGAAAGAAAATGTTGAAAATATACCCATTGGAGGAAGCACCAAGGTAGGATGGGGCATTACCTCGCATAAGGGGCACTAGTGTTAGAAGAAAAGCTCATGCTTGAAATATCTCAGAAATGCAAGAACGGGGCAGTGATTCTCTCTACGAGCAAGCCATGATAGGATGCCTAAGTCTAGCCAGATTGAAGAGGTCGAAAGGAGTTCCTCCCAAAGTCTTTAGTAGTGGGGAATCATTACCCATGGAACGCCAAGTTGAGTTTACATGCGAACAGGAAATATTTGAAGTAGAAAAAAACTTTAGCAATGAAGAGCTCGGAAGGTTCAAAGTTCTGGGGCAATAGCTTGTTGGGACGTGAAGATTGAGTTGACTCCTCAGAAGGTAGAACTCAAGTAGAATGGGCTAAGCAAGATTTAAGAAACAAATCCTAAAAGGGAATTACATGCATTTTGAGGAGCATGGAAACTCGTCACAGTCATAGCATTTGTTGAGTTTTGACGGTAATACGTGGACCATTTTATAGAAGATGCCATTTTTAGGGGCAAGGTACCCCGCGCCATTTTTCAGAAGAGGCCATAGGCTCAAGGCACTCTATGAGACTTTAGGGAGAAGACATCCATATCACATAGAAGGAGAAAACCATATTTTTCACCATCTTTAGAAGAGTATATCATTTTTCGATTCGACGCCTATCTATTCAGGCTCAAGAAAGATAGAACTTTGTTTTGATATTCAGCAAATCCGTTTAGCCTCAGGGAGAACGGAACCCTATTTTCAGCAACCGCTTATCGTTTTAGGCACTCGGAGAATGGAACCCTTTAAAAGAAGAAAAATAGCCTATCCGTTTAGGCTCAGGGAGAATGAGAGCCTTTGTCTTTCAGCATATGACCTATCCATACATGCCCAAGGAGAATCGAACCTTTATTTTAGCATAATGGCCTATCCATTCAAGCCCAAGGAGAATGGAACCTTCATTTGAAGAATTGTTATCTGGTTTGTCCACTACCGCTCTGGAAGGACACGCCAATTTTATCTGATTTGTTTCTGCCCCTATAAAGAAACATGTCTTTTTACCGATTGAAGTCATTTGGTTTGTTCACTGCTACTTCGGAGGAATAGGTCATTTGAAGAATTGCTATCTGGTTTGTCCACTGCTGCTCCGGAGGGACATGCTAATTTTATCCGATTTATTTCTACCGCTCCAGAGAAACATGTCTTTTTGCCGATTGAAGTTATTTGACTTGTTCGCTGCTGCTTCAGAGGAATAGGTCATTTGAAGAATTGCTATTTGTTTTGTCCATTATCGCTCTGGAGGGACATGCCAATTTTATCTGATTTGTTTTTGCCGCTTTGGAGAAATAAGTCTTTTCACCGATTGAAGTCATTTGATTTGTTCGTTGCCGCTTCGAAGGAATATGTCATTTGAAGAATTGCTATTTGATCTATCCATTTCCGCTCTGGAGGGACATATCAGTTTCATCTGATTTGTTTATGCCGCTCTGAAGGAACAAGTTATATCACCATTAGAAGAAATATCATTTGTTTCGTTCGATGCCGCTTCAGAGGAACAAGTCTTTTGAAGAAATGTCATTTGATTTGTTCATTGCCGCTTCAGAGGAGTAAGTCATTTGGAGGATTATCTGGTCCGTCTACTGCCGCTCCAGAGAGATATGCTAGTGTTACCTAGTTTGCGTTCGTCGTTATGAGAAAACAAGTTATGCTACTATCAAAAGAAATGTCATCTGACCCGTTTGATGCCACTTTAGAGGAATGGGCCATTTGAGGAGACGTTCTTTGCCCTATTTCCATTTCACCAGAATGAGCAAAGAGGGGCAGCTGTAGTCACCTATTTTATCTGACCCCTTTTATTCATTTTTTTGTATATATGTATTATTATTTTTATTAAATCCAATAAGCAAAAAATATATAAAAAATGTTCATTAAAAATAAAAAAGAGTCAACGTGCATGAATAAATGCCCAATTTGCACATTTTTATCTCATTTATATTACTTTTATTAATGTATTTTATTTTTTCTTGCAGACCACACAAGATCCTAATCAGGTCAAATATGGGAAGATTACAAGAGATCCTGCTCGACATATATGGAAAGTCAAACTATGTGCAAGGATTCCTCATTGCAGACTTATGGCCAATTTCCGATAAGATCCAAGTGTTTTAGGGTCAGGGTGTCTTCTTAAGTATTGACCGTCTTTCAGTTACCTTTCCAACGCATCTTGAAACGCCTCAATCGGACGTCGGGAGCTCAAGATATGCTTGCTTTACTAAAGATAGTGCGTGCAGAAAATTGTATACGGGTTCAATACGGGAATTTGATTTTTATTACGAATTTTCAATTATTTTATTGAATATTTGTAATCAAATTCAAGCTTGGACATTTCCCTATTTGTTCTAACCATTTAGGATTAAATTGAATGTAAGGAAAGTGGTTTGATGCCCAAGTAAAAGTATCATTCCCTTTATAAATGTATTTAGCACAAACATGGAATATGCTTTTAGGTTTTTTTGATTTTAGGGTTTCTTGAAGCCTATAAATAAGCTTCGTTATATTGTATTTATACACACACAAAGAGAGAAAAAATACTCAGAAAATTGAAGAACAATAAAAGTATTTTACCCAAATACTGTCTGCACATATTTTTACATTTTATCCTCTTTGTTCTCCTGGTTACTTAGTTCGAGTGAAGAAAAAAAGGGGTACAGATCCTCGCTAATCGAAGCTCGTGGAGGCTTCCTTGTCGCCCAAAGGTAGAGCCGGTTCTTCCATCGGAGCAAAGGCAACATCGGTGACATTCTGTTGGCATGCAGCGATAGCAGCAACCGACGACCAGCAGCGACAGCAATGACGGCATCACCATCACAGTCCAACTCGTACCCTCACGTTGACAAACCCATGTTTGGATCCCACTGTTTGCAAATTCTTCACTCTAATATTTTTATTTTTAATTTAGTTCTTAATTTTTTATTCCATGCGCTTTAATTCGTTGATTGCCTTGTTCATATTTACCATGTTCTTTAATTTGTTCACCATTATACACTAAAACTTAATAGCATTAGGGTAATAGGTTTTATTAATAATATGTGTTTTGCAATAAAAACTACCAAATAAGTTAAAATAAAAACCTTTTAGGTTAGTTCCTTTAATAAATAACTTAGATATCTTTGTAAGGTTAATTACCAATAATAATGTTTAATTAAATACATGGGCTTAGATTCCTAAAATGATGCATCTTAAAATATTAAATAACTTAAACTTCTTTACTCACTTTTAATTGTAGATAATTAAATAACATCCTTATTTTCTTGAAAAGGTAAATAATTTATTAATTGTAAATAATGTTAAATAAAAAACTAACTTGGTAATTTTCTAAAAAAGGGTAAATAATTCATTAATTTGTAAATATTAGTACGTATAAATTGACTTGGTAATTACTTTAATAAAAAGTAAATAATTTTCTCTCTTTAACCATAAATAAAACTCTTTAGGTAATTTTTCGAAAACTAAATAAATTGTAAATAATTAAATAAAGCCTTTTAGGATTAGTTTCTTTAAACACATGCTTCTAATAATAATAATTAACTTTTAAAATTAAACCACCTATAAAAAGTTAAAAAGAACATAAAACATCATTTAAAAAAAAGATTTTTTTGCATCGTCAAAAACGAGATATTTTCTCAATTAGGGTTAACTCGGTCTTCCTCTAGCCGTTGGGGAACTGTCGAAACTTCTATGCGAGACTATATTTTCGGATTTTAAGGATTAATGTCTTAATCCCTTTGCGTCTAAAATGACTGGGGTTTACTCATCCGTGAGCGAATTCGGGTCATTTCCAAAACTCTGTAGATTTTTACATTAATCTCTGGATGCACGCATCCGGGTTACAAGGAAAATATTAGTGATCAAGTAAGCGCCGTTCTGCGAGCGTGATGGGGGTGCTAACCCTTCCCACACGTAACCGTGCCCCCAGACCCTTGAGATTTTGTAATCTCTAGTTTATTTTTTTAGGTTTTCGGTCCGCCTAATATAATAAAAGGGACCGGTGGCGGCTCCGTTGTTATAGGAACGACATACTGGATTGACCCATTATGAGCATGTTTCTTGGATTATTATGTGATAGTCACAACATTGCTCATGGTGATAACTACGTGTATGATCCTCAGACTTGATATCATCATTATTTCAACATTGTGAGTGACATATTTTGATACGGTCAAACGTGTGTCGTAACGGACTACACTATAAAGACTGACTTTGGATATGTCACAATCCATATAGCGAAATATGGTTGATCAAGATGGGATTTACTGCTCCTACATAATAGTAGTAATATCATTGGCCACTTGATTGAGTGAGACTAGAAAATGCATGGCCATGCTCGAATAAATTGATATGGGATATCATAGTTATTCGTTTATAATAGTCTACTCAAGATATCAAGAAACATTAGATGGACTATAGAAGTGTGACTAATCCATGACTTGTGTCCGATCTAGATATGAGGACAAAATGATGAAATACATAAAATAAGTTAATCATGGAAAAAAGGTTAAATCGAACCACGATTTCATGTAACACAGGTAGCAATGATGTATTGCTAGATGCCACTCATTGCTTGTAATATTAGAATTGTTCTAGATATTACTACTAACGTTACATGAACCTGCAAGGGTCACACCCTATGATTGAAAAGAACAAATATCGACTAGATAACATGCGTACAAACTTCTTGTACACGTAACTAGTGAGAAACCAAAATTATTATAATTATTGTAATTATGGATAATTTTATTTATATATACATGTTAATATTTGATAAGTTATTGTAATTATCAAATACTATTAAAATATATATATCTCTAAAAGAAACCTAATTAAAGTAGAATCAGATTCTACATATTTAATTATATTCGGTTAAATATATTGTATATTTAAAGAATCTGAATTTAATTAGAATTAGGTTTTTAAATTCTATATAAAGGATAAGGTCTAGCAGGCAACATATGTTTTGTTTTTTAAAAATCCTCTCTAACAGTTAGAGAAGAGAAAAATTGTTCATTTTATTCGGGTGGACTGCGTAGGGTTCAGAACGCTGCTGTGACGACTCAGATTTGATTTGGAATCTCCTATACTCGCTGCGGAATTCTAGATTACTTGAGGTAATGTTTTCATCCTTTATCACCCCAAATTTGTCCCTTGTACATGGATCACTGGTGGATTATGTCGGATAATTTTTCTGCTGCGCCATAGGGTGTACCGACGTTTCCCTACATTATGAACTTGTTGTACAATTATGCCAAGAAAAAAAATTCAACTTTCCAAGATCCTTTAATGAAAAAGTTGTATTGATCTCCTTAATAACTTGAATAATTTTTCATTTTGTCTCCAATAACAACTACATCATCTACATAAACCATGATATATGTTCTTGATCCATCTTTTTCTCGAAAGTGAAGAGAACTATCTGCTAAAGATGATTTAAAACCAAGATTGTCCACTAAGTAAGTCTTAAGTTTCTCATACCATGCATGTAGAGCCTGCTTAAGTCCATATAAAGACTTCTTCAATATGTAAACTAAAGCATTACCATTCGAATCAGGTTATTCAAATCCTGAAGGTTGCCCCGTGAAAATTTCTTCAACCAAATATCCATTTAGAAATGCATTATCAATGTCAATCTGTCCTAGAATCACCCTTTACTAAGAGCTAAACTGAGCAGGATTCTAATTGTTACAGGCTTGACAACTGGACTGTAAGTTTCACCATAATCAAAGCCAACCTGTTAAGAGTAGCCTTTAGCCACTAATCGTGCCTTATAAGAAGCCACACTCCCATCTGGATTCTTCTTAATTTCAAACAACCACCTGCATCCCACAAGAACTCTGTTTGGAGGAAAATGTACCAATTCCCTAGTTATTTTTTGTACAAGTGCTTCAACTTCATTTTGTACTACAGCTTTCCATTATTCATACGTCATAGCTTCATGTATATTCTTGGTTCAGTCACGAGTGCTTCCATGTGATACACCTTTTGGTTTAAACAGACCAACTTTAGTTCTTGTTATCATGTGATGTGCAGCTTTAGCCTTATTTGAATTTGTAGTTTGAGTTTCAGAAGAATTACCATCAGAAGAGGCACTTGAAGAATTATTAGAGGCATTGTAATGCCTCAATTTTGGGCCTAGGAGTTTCTAGGTTGATTAGACAATCTGATGGATTGGGATTAGAGATTCAAGTCTGATTCGGGATAAAAATCGAAGTAAATATTAATGTGTGAGAAAATATATGTATATTTTTGGTGAAGTCAATTTTGAAAAATGGAATTTGAAAATTGGACATTTTGGCTAGTGACCGAAATGTAAAGATTGAAAAACTATTTTAGTGACTGTTTTGGAAAGGGATCAAATCTTAGAATCTTTAAGGAGCTAATTTACCAAATGTTTTAATCTGATTTTTCTCTCAATTTGTATTATTTTAAATGAGTTTTAATTAGTGAATTAAAGAGAATTTTAATTAAGAAAATGTAGTTATTTCCTAAAACCACTTTTGACGTAACTTTTTCTCTAAAGCTTTTCTCCCAAAGTTTCTTCAGCCAAACATTCTCTTTTTCATCAAATAATTTAGGTAATGTTCTGGATTTCTTAACTACTTGATTTATAATGGATTCTTCAATCTTGTTTTCCTTTGTTTTTCAAGAGTAAACCATCCAATTGAGAGGAAATTCACTCATTAGAGGTAAGGTTCGTGGAGGGGTTTGATGTTGATTTCGGTTGTTGTGGAGGGCTTTTGGTTAGAGTTGTTGTGGATTAATGTAGCTGAGTCTTTTAATGCATTTAGATGCATTGAATCCTCTATTTTTGTATGGTTAAATTAGGGGTGGTTGATCCTCAAGCTTGGGGCATCGTTTAGGAAGTTTTAGAGGGGTAGTTCGCATCGACGGATGAAGTTTTGCATAGTCAGTGAGTGAGAACGTAAGATTCAGATTTGAATTGGTTTAAAGGTTATTTTGGGGAGTTTAAATTTAGCTTGAAACGTTGGTTTAAACTCGGAAGTAAGTATGATGAGATTTCTCCCTCGGTCGTGTTTTGGGGAAATTGATTTTTATGCACTTGTTTTTGAATTACATGGTACCTACTATTTAAGCATGTTTTAATTATATTTTATACTAATTTTGATCACATATTGATGATGGATGCATTTGGATAATGATCCATGTAAGTATGAGGAATACTTGTAAATGCATGGTTTAATGCATTGGAAATGGTTTTGGATGTTGCATATAAAAGCAGTGGGGTACATGGTTAATAATGAATTATATTGGCAAGTGATATGGTTTAAAATGTTATCGGATATAGTTGGCCGACCATAGGATTGATAGTGCACTATATTAAGTCGCCTCGGGTGTTGAGGGGTTTATGTGTACCAAATACTCCACCGCGAGTAACCTAACTGCTGGGGGGTTATATGGTACCAAAAACTCTCGTTAGTGGATTATATTTCTAACCGATGATTAGGTTATGATAGTACCCGGTTGTGATCGTACCTTAATTCCGGTTGAGATAGTATGAAGTGTTGAGAGGACACATATTGAATCCATGTATCCAATGTAATATTTTGTAAAGTGGAACTCGGTTTATGATCACTTGAAAGCCAATATAGTTGATAATGTATCTGTAACACCCTAAACCGGGCCTATGAAGGTTACCACTATCTAAGCTATTGACTAATTGAATTATGTGCTAATCAAATTGAAAGAATTGAGAGTTAATTGAGGGAATTAAAAGAATGATGCTCAAATTGTAGTGATTAGTTTGTATTTCTCCCTAAACCGAGTAATCAAATTAAAGAGGAACAAATATTAGCTAACAAATAACTAAAGGACTAAGATGTTATAGCCAACAAGTATAGTGCCGAAATTAAAAGGACCATCTTGAATATTAGGAAAAACGTAAGCATTGCATGGTGGAATTAAAATGGTTGGTGGACCTTACATATGTCCTTATCTCATTGAACAATCGGCCACTATAGAGGAAGACTCCATCTTCCTCATTTGTCCAAAACCGAATGTGAAGGAAAGAGAGAGAAGAGAGAAAGCTTGTGTGATATCCATGGAATCCTTGAGAAATTAAGCCACTGTTAGGACTAAATTGAATAAGAATTCACATTGAGAAAGGTAAATGCTTGATTCCTCACTTCAATTACATGCTTGAATCTTGAATTAGTGATATTCTTGTTGCCTAATTTGAATAGGATGATTGTTATGCATGTTAAAATGATGTTAGCTTCTAATGGTCCTTGAAATTGTGAGTGTTATTAATCAAATTGCTAAAGAGATGTGTATGGGTTGCTGGAAATTGAGAATAGGGATCATGGTTGAAACTAGTTTCGATTAGGGACTGTTTTGCTAGATAAAAATGTGTAAACATGCTTAATTGTATATGCTGCCCTGTTTTGATCACATTTCTAGGTGAATTGGACTGATCTAAGATTGCAGAAATAAGTATATAAGTTGAATTATAATGTTAGAATCTTTTCTTGAATGAATATGAGGTTAAAACTTAACCTAGTGTAATCTGCCTAGAATACTCTGTTCTGGGCAATAACTTCGAAAAATCACCATAAATTGTATAAATGAAATTTAAGGCTGAAAATTTTATGGAAAGTGCCTTAACATGTCGAAATTCATTAGGAGAAAACAGAACTAAATTCTGGGTTGTACAATGGATTATGGAAATGAAAATCTCTGGACAATGCAAACTGTCTAGTAATGCAATAGGTATGTCTTTAAGACAAAAACTGTATTAAATGGCAAAGGATTAAAATGTAAGGCCTATAGTTTTAGAAAGAAGGCTAAGTAAGCTTTCTAACGGTGTAAAATAATTGAAATTCTGACTTACGAAATGAAAGTTATGCATGTTTAAGTGAGCAGAGTACATGTTGCCTGGTAGCAGCAGTCTAGGTAATTGTATACAGTATAGTAAACTGTTTTGCAAACAGTTTTGGGTCAGTTTAATTGCTGCCCTGTTTTGCCTTAATATGGAATGCAGGCAGTTTGGTAATGTGCATTAAGGTGTGTATATGAATATGCTATCTATTTTGTATATATAATGTATTAACCTTGCTGCCATGTTGAATGACTTTGTGATTACATGTTTAGACCTTGTTCTATCTATGTGATTTACTAGAGCAAGGAGGGGACTTTGGAGAAGGATCTAAAGTTGAGCATTCAAGGGACAAGCAAAAGGGAATAGTCTTTCGAGACTAGCTATCTTAGGGAGTATTACGAGTGTAGTTTATTCTAGGGTTAGGACTAGGTCCTAACCAAATCATGCATGTCTAAATTCTTGTATTGTTAAATTAGACTTAATATGATCTTGACCTAATAAGGGAGGTATGAATTAAGATAATACATGAAACTTGACTACATCATTGAATTGTTGTATAAATCGAATGCTAGCATATATATGTGGTAACATTGATGCTTGTATGTATGACATGGTATTGTGACCAATTGCTTAAACCGAATGCTTGAAGTGCTAGCTTAGGTGATGCAATGAATACTTGAAATGATGAGTTATGGCTTTATTGGCCTAAGGGCTTAATGCATGTATAAACTTGCCATGCAATACTCGAAATGACTCTTGAAAAAGATAATGCTTGACATGAACTTGTACACTTGAATGATGCATGATCTTGAACTTGAAAAGCTTGAAATCCTTGAATAAATGAATTATAATCAAACAACCTTGGTTGCTAGTTGAATAGGTAGAAGGGCATGCCTTAGAGTTCATAGCTTATTGTGTCAGGGTGGACTACGGTCCAGGACTAAGGCCCCTAATTGGCGACAGACGGAGGGTATATATGTGGTCTTTGGCGATAGTAAGAGGGTTGACCAGTACTACGGTACATCTTGTGGCGACAGTTGGTTGGAGACTCAATTACCTAGACAAACTATGAACCAATGATTGTGTTAAAATATAATAAATGAGCTAATAAGCATGAATAGCTTGATTACTTGTAATGTAAGCATGAATTGCTTGATTTCTTGTTATGTAAGCATGAATTTCTTGACTACTTGATATATGACCATGAATAGCTTGATTACTTGTCATGTAAGCATGAATTGCTTGATGTGTTGTTATATAAGCAAGAATTGCTTGATTACTTGATATGTGACCATGGATAGCTTGATTACTTAAAATGGATAAAACATGAATTGTGATTCATTGTCTCTTGCTTCTTATTCTATTCAAATGCCTTGAAATCCTTAACTAGGATCATTCTTGACTAATTGTCACTTAATTTGATATAATAATTGGTTAGAACTAGTTACTACCTCACTAAGTACATTCTAGTACTTATCACTCTTGTTTTCATCCTTCCCAACCACATGATAAATGATTTGATCGTTGCTTGATCCTGAAGCCTGATTTCTTGAGCTCGAAGCAAGGCACAAGCAAAGTTAAAGTATGATTTCATACTTGTTTTGTATTTCTCCTAGTTGGTGGCACCTAGACATATATATGTAGCTAGGACTAGACCATGCATCTTGTTTGTTTTGGGAGGATTGTATATATGCATGAACATGGCTACTTGAGGCTTTGAGTACTTGTATATATATGCTCCATAGTTGTTAAGACTAAAGTATGTAATGAACACAAATTCCATGTAATTAAAGATTGTTGCTGCGCAGATATGTGTAATTGAAGGGATTAATCATGTCCTAGCTTAACAATGTTATTCATATGCTTGCGTGAATAAATGTATACTTAATTGAATAGCATGAATGTTACATGTACATTTGAAATGGTAATGCCGAATGGTAAGAATTGGCACGTTGCTTGCTTGCTTGATAAGTTAAGACTGCCCTGTTCCTTGTTAGTTAAGGAACTCAACTTTTAGGGTTGAGTTCATCTGTCCTTGCCTCGTTCTTACTTGGTAACGCTCCTAAACTGATTTGCTACTAACCCGAGGTAGGGGTGTTACAGTATCATGTTGATGGATTGTGTTGTATAATGTTGGTTTATACATGTTTACTCTTTAAGCCTTGCATATGGGTTGTTATGCATGGGAAAACTTAAATTAAGAGATTACAAATGGGATCTTGCTGTTAATTCATGATACATGTTGCATATGGTTTAATATGCATATTTGGGAAATGTTAAGTGCATGGTTTGTAAGGCATGATGTTTTGAAAGATGTTTAAAATGGGATTTTGAAAGTGGTTTTGATAACCGGTTTTTAATTGCATTGATGGTGGTTGTTTTTTAGCACTCCTCACTATCACTAGTGTGCTTACGCTTTCTTTGTCCATCAATGCAGAGAATTAAAGGCTGGGGGCAGCAAGCAAGCGAAGGGGAATCAAAGAATTTGGACTATTTGAAAGTATGGTTTTTGAAATAGACTAGTAGTAACAAAGGCAATGGGGTTTATTGTTGTTTGGGAGGGTTATTTGCTAATCTCCTAATATGTGCAAGTTTATATTGTTGTTGTGGAATTGTATAAGGCTTCATATGTTCGATTTTGATGTGGATTTACGTTTCGTGTGTTGGATGGATTGGTTTTTAGGAAGCATGCCTCTAGATCTATGTTTGAAGTATGTTGCTATGATTTGATCTTGATTTTTTGATATTCTAGCTTGGTTTGATCTTTAGTTTAGTGGTGTACATGTTTATAGCTTGTTGAAGCATGATTGAATCCATGATTGTATGAAAAACCTACAAATTTGGTAATTACAGGTCTGAGCGTATCGGTACGCGTGACTCTGTACCAATACGGGTAAGTGTAATCTGAGGTTGGGTTTCGATACTTAGGTACATGTATCGGTACGAGCATATGTATTTTGATAGGGTGTACCGATACGCAGGGATGTGTATAGGTATGGTTTTGAGCTATTGGAATCTGGGATTTTAAGATTGTAAAAGTTTACCGATACACTTGCTCGTGTACCGATACAAACTGCAGTTATTTCAGCTAATGTGTTATTTGAGAGTTTTTGATTCTTCTATTTTGGTTCTTGATGTCAGTGAATGCAATTGTATGATTTTGAATGATCGTTTTAAGGTAAAATTTGGCAAGCAAGAATGTAACCTGATTAATTGAGGATAGGTAACTCAAATTTTAACTAAGTCTTTGTAATTTTCCAAATTTATGTTTTAGTCTCTAAAGGGCGTATCTGTGTAATCGGTTGCCTTTCTATTGTTTGTTCCTTTGAGTTTTTTAACCCGCTGCCAATATGTTCACCTTAGGTTAATAATGTGTATCTAGATAAGAAAAAATAAACCTAAACTTGTGTAATCGTTCTCTGGTTTGTTTCAGCAAACCTAATGTAGCTCACTCGGTTCGGTCATGCGTCTAGGCCGGGTTGAGGGGGTTACATTTAGTGGTATCAAAGCCAAGTTTACAATAATTGGGTGAGGTTATGATTGTTGCAATGTTGTTATGGGTAAATTACTTTTGTTTGATATGCACAGTGATTGTTTATATGTACGTTGATTGTTATTTTTCGTGCTTGGGGATATTTTGTGGGACACATTTCCTTATTAGTACAATATGAAATATTTGATTTAAAATGATAGTCTTGGATCCTTTCTTGAAGCTGGCCTGATTGTTTTTGTTTGATGTGATTATCATGCCTTAAATATATTAATACAATGGGATCGATGAGAGAATTGAGGGCTAGCACAAATGCTATTGCCGTTGGGCAAAGGAATCAGAAGAATATTATGCCTTCTAGGGGTTTGCCACCCCTTCCGCCTAATCCACCTGTAAGAGTGGGGCAAGTACCACCTACGCTAGTTGGGCCAGTGTTGGGTGATATGGTGCCTCTGATTCAGGCAATGATTGGAGCATTTTAGGCTACTGTTGCTAGAGTGCAAAAGCCCGCACCAGCTGCTGGGCAGACGGGGTTGCCGTTGGAATGCTTGCGTAGTCTGGGAGGAGTTAAGTTTAGAGGGTTGGCACCCGAGGTATCCGAGGAGTGGATTGCCAGTACTGATCGGGTTTTGGAACATATGGGGTGCAACGAAGCTCGTAAGCTGGGATGTGATGTTTCTCTGTTGTAGAGAGATGCTTATAGCTGGTGGACTACTGTGACCACATGCATGGAACCAGGTGATGTGACCTGAGATTTCTTTCGAGCTTCCTTTAAGAAGAAGTATTTTGGAGTTAGATACTTGGATGAGAAGAAGCGTGAATTCATGGCCTTGGTTCAAGGCAGTATGTCCGTAACAGAGAATGACGTAAAATTTATTCGGTTAAGCCAGTATGCTCTTGAACTGGTACCGGATGGGAGGTGTCGTTGTGACTGATTCCATTACAGATTGGTACAGGATGTTAAAACATATATGCTAACTTTTGATTACACTGATTTTGATGTGTCGATTACATTGGCAAAGGATACTGATTAGAACTCGAGTTTATAAGCTCAAGTAGGAGGTTGTGGCTCTGGCAAGAGAGTCGTAGATTCTGGTTCCGGTGGTGGTCAGTTTAAGAAGCATCGTGATAAAATGTATCACCCTGATTTGAGGTGAGGTAGAGGTAGTGCTGGACGAGGATCGCAGGTCTGGATACCCAGGCTAGAGCAACACATAATACCTATAGAAGTGTTAGATGTGAGTATGCAAGTAACAAGTTCTTTCGGAGAGACGGTTGTTGCTAAGAGATTGTATAGGAGATGCCCTTTAATGGTTCAATGTCATGTGTTTGCGGTTGATTTGATGGAGTTTTTGTTTCACGATTTTGATGTAATCTTGGGCATGAACTGGTTGACTGAGCATATGGTTGTAGTAGATTTTGAAACCAAGCGAGTTTTCTTGAAACTTGCTAATGATTACGAAGTTGTAGTTGTGGGTGGGAATGCTAAGTTCTTTTCCAATGTTGTTTCGGCTTTAGAAGTGGGGCATATGATGGATTTTGGTTTTCAGGCATTATTAGCTCATGTTATGAATCCGGGATCAAATGAGGTACGTGTTCAGGATATTCGTACAGTATGTGAGTTTTTAGGTGTTTTTCGGAGGAGTTGCTAGGCTTGCCACATGATAGGGAAGTAGAGTTTGGCATTGAGTTGTATGCGGGTATGGCCCTAGTGTCTATTGCTCCCTATCGCATGGAACCGAATGAGTTTAAGGAGTTAAAGATGCAACTCTAAGAGTTGCTTGATCGAGGGTTATTAGGCCTAGTGTTTCTCCATGGGGTACGCCGGTGTTGTTTGTGAAAAAGAAGGATGACATGATGTGAATGTGCATTGATTATCGACAATTGAACATGTTGACAATTTAGAATAAATATCCTTTGCCGCGGATTGATGATTTGTTCGATCGGTTTAGAGGTGCTTTTGTGTTTTCTAAGATTGATTTGAGATCCAGGTATTATCAGCTGAAAGTGAAGGATGTGGATGTGCCTAAAATTGCTTTTTGTACGAGGTACGGGCATTACAAGTTTTTGATGATGCCGTTTGGCTTGACCAATGCACCAGTAGCGTTCATAGATATGATGAATCTGGTATCTCATTAGTTTTTGGACCAGTTCGTAATTGTGTTTATTGATGATATTCTTGTGTACTCTCGTACCGAGGAGGATCATGATAGACACTTGTGGATTGTGCTTTAGGCATTGTTAGATACTCAGCTGTATAAAAAGTTAAGCAAGTGTGAGCTTTGGCTTATGGAGGTTGTCTTTCTTGAGCATGTTGTGTTAGTAGAAGGAATTCGAGTTGACCCACACAAGATTGAGGCGGTGACAAGTTGGAAGCCACCTAAGTCTGTGTCGAAGGTTCGTAGTTTCCTTGGGTTGGCTGGTTATTATCGTATGTTTTTAGATGGTTTTTCGAGGCTTGCTACTCCTTTGACCAAGTTGTTGCAAAATAATGTCCGCTTTGAGTGGATGGAGGTTAGACAACGGGCTTTTGAAAAGTTAAAGAGGCTTTGATGCAAGCTCCAATCTTGATATAACTTGAGTCAGGTAAGAAGTTTGTTGTTTATGGTGATGCATCATACGTAAGCTTGGTTTGTATGTTGATGCAAGTAGGAAAAGTTGTGGTTTATGCATCTAATAAGTTGAAGGTGCACGAGCGCAATTATCCTACGCATGATCTTAAGCTTGCCGCAGTTGTGTTTGCATTGAATATTTGGAGGCACTATCTCTATGGTGAGAAGTGTGTGGTATACACGGATCACAAGATTTTGAAATACTTGATGACGCAAAAGGATTTGAATCTTAGGCAACGTAGATTGTTGGAGTTGCTTAAGGATTATGATTTGATGATTGAGTATCATCCGAGTAAGGCTAATATTGTGACTGATGCTTTTTGAGTAGAAAGGTTGTGGTGGAGTTGAGTGTAATATCCCATTATTGGATTAGTGATCAAAACGTAAAGAATCAAAAGTTGGTGGTTCTAGTTCAGTGACTAAAATGAAAAATTTCTAAGTTTGGTGGCTAAAGTGAAAAGTTGAGAAAAGTTCAAGGACCAACATGGTAATTTTCCCAATAAATATTTTTATGTCATAATTAAATAGATCACTTAAGGGTGTGGATCGAATATAAAAACCTTGGTTCGATCCGATATTTCTATTATTGGGAATTTACGGTTAAAATGGAAATCGGGTAACCGAATGAGCTCAGAATCTTATGAAATTTTGAAGGGAGTCTTAGAAAGACTCGAGGAATATGACATTGAAATTTTGAATCTTTTTGAATTGATTTAGATATGATTCTATCCAGTATTTTGTATAGGTGATGGAATGACATTTTGGTAGATATCTAGATTCATTAATGGTAATTTGGTCATTTTACCCATACTTTTAAGGTATAATTGATTATGGAAGAAGATAAATTATAGGTGTTGGATGGTAATTGGTTATAATTCAAGGGTAAAGTAGTCATTTGACTATTTTGAAGATATTTTTTTATTTAAGGATTTATAACCATTTGTCATCAAAATAAAAGAAAGAAAAAGTTGAAATATTTGGTTCATCTTCTCCAAGCTTGTCGTGAACTCCATAGCTAGGTAAGAAGAAATTTTGATTCAATTTTTTGGCTTGATTTAGTTGGTTTTTGGATTGAGACATGAAATAAGAAATTGATCTCCCTTGAATTCTCTTTATTTTTATATAAGTTTTGCTTAGTTTCCATGTCTCTAAGTTAAGGTTTGGGATTAGGGTGGATGAAGGACATGTTTGTTTTTCATGTTTTAAGGTTCAAGCATGTAAGAAATGATGTTGTAATATTGTTATCATGCTTGAAATGATGAAAAATCAATGAAGAAAGCAAGAAGGACTATTCGGCAATTAGAGGAAAATTAAGGGAAATTTTGTGAAAATTATTTTGATATTGGAAATGAGTATAATGATGTTTTCTAAGTTAAATTATGTCATTAGAATGAAGAAAACATCATGTTGGGGCCAATTTGTAAATTTTACAAATTTGGTGAAATAGGTGAGAAATATTAATTGTTCAAAAGTTGTAGCTACGTGGTTTGCTATTGCTCAAGGATCATTTTGATATTACAATTTTTGGATTTGGAGTTCATATGTGAAAGTTCCTAAATTTTAGATTATAAACCCTAAGAAAGAGAATTTAGGGTTCGAGATGGAATTATTAATTTAGCAATTTCAATGTGCAATTCAAGACTAGAATCAAGTGTTGGAAGCATTGTTATTGTAAAATAGCCTTTAGTTGAAAAACTTGAATTTTCCAACTTGGGTTGTACATGTGTTAGTAAGGCTTAAACATGTACTAAAGATTGCTTGTGTTATGTATTTAATGTACATACAGATAACAAGCAATTACGAGATCAACCAAGTGAAGAAAGAAGATCGAAAGTGTAAACCAAACTTAGTGAGGCTAGTAAAATTCTATTTCTGTAAAGTGTCAAGGTGAGTACAATTGCATACATATCATGGTATTATTTATGTTATTGATTATTTGATTAATACATTGGTGAGGATTGAAAGGTTATTTCGGGTATGAACTGCCCCATATTGATATAAAATGTTACATGTTGCCATTGATGATACATGTGATGATATTAAGCCCAATGTATGATATAGAGATTTAAAAGTATAGTTGGATATCCATAGAGTCATAAACAGTTGTCTAAATATTTTAAGCACTTCGGGTGCTAAACACTACGGTGTATAAATTTTAATGAGAAAGCACTTCGGGTGCTAAACACTTCGTTGTAATATCATAAATTCTCATTGAAGGAGCACTTTGGGTGCTAAGCACTACGGTGCAAATAATACACATACTCAATAAAGGTTGGGTATGGGGGATGACTCGTGTACATAAAATTCTCTTAAATCGATACTTGGGCTAAATGGATTGAAAACAGGATGAAAAGTTTGAAAGCTCGATGATAAAAATGGCAATGGCATTGGTAAGAATTAAAGTTATTACCATGTAATATGTTGTTATTATACATATCATGTCATATATGCTAGCAAGCATAAAATGAAAGTGATTATATGCATTGTTATTTTATTATATTGATATCCATGTTAAGTCGTATTTGAATTAAATGTTGTTGCCTCACTAAGAATATGTTTAGCGTATGATGAATTTCATGCATAGGTTTTAAAGGAGCTGCAAAGGAAGAGTAGCCAGTCATCACTTGCTTATTTTGGGAGGTATATCTCCATACTCATAGTAATGTATTGACATCAATCCTTCTTTTTGGAAATATACTGGATGACATGTATAATTAGTGGGGTTTGTAATAACTTATTTTAAAATGTTGTTTGTTAATAGTTTTTATAATGTGGATAGTTAACCTAGTGAGTCCTATTATGTCTATAAATGATAATGGACTAAGTTTTAGTGAATATGGGTTTTAAGATGGAAATATTAAAAATCTGTCCAGAAAAATGTATGTAAAAGCTGTGTGTTTGAAAATCAGAATAAATTCCAAAATTGGAATTAGACAGTGAATCTTATATGTATGAAATGGTAATTTTGTCTAGTTTCTTACAAAACTAACGGTGACTAATTTCGAGTTATATGTAAAAAGTTATGAATTTTTATTCGATGAAAGGTCAGAAAACATAGCAGCAGAATTTTAGTATTTTGGGGATGTGACGTGAATTCAAAGATTTATTTGAATTTTTATGTAATGAGTTTAGGTAGTAATTTATATGGTTAGAAAGCTTAATGAATCTGATTTAATTAGAAAATTTCAGAACAAACTTTTAGTGTCTATAATTTTTTTATAAATTTTTAAGTAAAGTAGTGTAGGCTGCCTGTTTTCTTAAGGAAAAGAAATAATAAGGTTTAAAATTGGTTAATAACATCAATGACTCATATTTGTTGATAAATACGGGAAAGGGATGTTACATTGATTGGTATCAGAGCTTCAGGTTTAGTTGATTCTGGATAGAAATTGAGTTTAAAAATGAGTGGGAATTGCATACATGCCACTAGGATGTCATAATTACTAATGATTATGTGTAGATATTTTGATGCTCTATAATTAGTAATGCTACTCTATATTAAGAAATTTGTTAAAAATGTGTTCTGTTCAGATGTCGGACCATCAGGGGTTCTAGACATACATTTGAACCGGAGGTCCCTGTGCAGAAGGGGAGTGACGAGGTAAATCAGAATGTACCTCAGGAGCAATATCAAGGTCAGACATCTGCACAAGGATAGCAAAGCATGCCGGTTCAGGATCATGGACTGTTCCTGCAGGCGTTAGATGATATTTTAAATAGACAAAAACCAGTATCTGTGACTAGGGAGCTGAGGAAGCTGAAGGCATCAAAATTTCAAGGTGATTCTGATGTTGACCCGATGTCTGCAGAATTCTGGTTAAATGATATTAAGATTATGTTGGATATTATCCGGTGTGATGATCAAGGAAAACTTGAATGTGTAACATCACTTTTGATGGGACCTGCTCGAATTTGGTGGACCACTATTACTGCTCAGATTCCTCGGGAATGAGTTACTTGGGAATTCTTTCTACAAGAGTTCCGAAACAAGTACGTTGGGGATGTTTTCATCGAGGATACGAGGAATCAATTTCTGAATTTGAAACAAGCAGGCAGATCAGTATACGAGTATGAATGTGAGTTTAATAAGCTTAGCCGGTTAGCTACAGAATCCCTTCCAACTGAGAAGCACCGAGTTACCAGATTTGTGGGAGGCTTGAATCCTGGTCTCAAGAAATTTTTAGTTGCTCTTGATTTATCCGTATTTCAAGAAGCTGTAAACAGAGTTAAAGGGATGGAAAGAGTGGATCAAGAAGAAGTCTCAAAGAGGAAAGCCCAGTCAGCCAAGCGATCTGGAGGTCCTAGTGCTTTACCATGGTCTAAATGTGGTAAAGGATTTCAGCAGCAACGATCGGTCGGGTCAATGTTTTCAGTTAAGAAGAACTCTTCTATTGGTAAATCTAAAACGAGTGGTGCTAAAGGTGATGAAAGTCAGATTAAACCAAAATGCAAACTTTCTGGAAAAAGACATTGGGGTCGATGTTGTTTGGCACCAGAGATAACTTGTTATCAATATGGAAAACCGGGACACTTTAAACGCGAATGGCCAGAACTACGGGAAAATCAATCGGTAGTTGTTCCTTAGAAAAATAAAGGAAACCGAGGTTGGAATTATCATCAAGGTGCATCAGAAGTTGCACCCAACTTGAAAGGAAAATCTACTGCTCGTGTATATAATATTAAGACCACCGAGAGTAAAGATGATCCCAATGTGATATCAGGTATGCTTGAACTCTTTGATAGACCTATTTTTGCACTAATTGATCCTGGTTCCACTCATTCATATATTAGTTCTAGAATCATACTAGAAAGAAACATTCCAGTAGAATTAATTTCGAGTGAGGTGGTAGCAACCAATCCGATAGGCCAGAGTGCTAAGGTCAAAAGAATTTACCGTCAGTGTCCTATTAGAATTCAGAATGTGGATCTCCCCGTTGACCTTATAGAATTACCGTTTTGTGAATTCAAAATAATATTGGGGATGGATTGGTTTTTCGCATATGATGCTGTGGTGGAGTGCCGATTAAAAAGATTAACTTTAAAGGCACCAGATGGATCACAAATATTATTCGCGGGTGAGAAGCCGAATCATCGTAGTGATGTTATTTCGCCTGTTGTTGCGAATGAGATGTTGATGGATGGATGTGAAACCTATTCAACTCCTGAAAGTGATACTTTGAAGCGGGAGGTGAAAATAGAAGATATACCTACGGTGCGGGAATTTCCAGATGTATTCCCAGAAGAATTATCGGGATTACCTCCAGATAGAGAGGTAAAATTTGGAATTGATGTATTACCTGGTACAACACCCATATCGATGGCGCCGTATCGTATGGCACCTGCTAAACTCCGAGTGCTCAAGTCACAGCTGCAAGAATTACAGGATTGGGGTTTTATACGGCCAAGTATATCCCCATGGGGAGCACCTGTATTATTTGTAAAGTAGAAAGATGGATCGATGAGATTGTGTATTGATTATCGTCAACTTAATAAAGTGACGATAAAGAATAAATATCTATTGCCAAGGATTGATGGTCTTTTTGATCAATTAAAGGGGCAGTAGTGTTTTCTAAGATTGATCTTCGATTGGGCTATTATCAGTTGAGGATTAAAGAGCGAGATATTCCAAAGACAGCTTTCAGGACTCGATATGGACATTACGAGTTCGTGGTAATGCTATTTGGATTAACTAATGGCCCAGCAACATTTATGGATTTGATGAACCGAATTTTTCAGCCATACCTGGACTAGTTTGTAGTGGTATTCTTAGATGATATCCTGGTCTATTCTAAAACCAAGGAGGATCACAATGTCCATCTCAGAATAGTTCTTCAAATATTGAGGGAAAAGAAGTTATATGCTAAACTATCTAAATGTGAATTTTGGCTTTCTGAAGTGACATTTCTTGGACATATAGTGTCGGCTGAAGGAATTCGGGTTGATCATCAGAAAATTCAAGCTATCATGGAGTGAAAACCTCCTAAAAATGTTGCAGAGGTTAGAAGTTTTCTCGTATTGGCAGGATATTACCACCGGTTCGTGAAAGATTTCTCGATGATTGCTGCACCTATTACCAAACTGCTCAGGAAGAATGTATCTTTTATGTGGACTAAAGAATGTCAAGAAAGCTTTGAAAGATTGAAGAAAATCTTGACAGAAGCTCCAGTGTTAGTTCAACCTGAATCGGGTAAGAATTTTGTGGTGTATAGTGATACATCACATAATGGTTTGGGCTGTGTACTTATGCAAGACGGGAAAGTGGTGGCTTATGCTTCTAGACAGCTTAAAACTATGAGAGAAATTATCCTACTCATGATCTGGAGTTAGCTGCGGTTGTTTTTGCTCTAAAAATTTGGCGCCACTACTTATATGGTGAAAAATGTTATATATACACAGACCATAAAAGCCTAAAATATCTTTTAACACAAAAGGAGCTAAATTTAAGACAAAGGCGATGGATCGAGCTAATTAAGGATTATGATGCAATTATTGATTATCACCCGACAAAGGCTAATGTGGTAGCAAACGCACTTAGCCGAAAGATGTTCTCAGCTCTACGGATATCAAATGCTCAATTATCAATATTGGATGATGGTGCTTTACTTGTTGAACTGAACATTAGGTCTACCTTGATAGACAAAATAAAAGAATCACAAGAAAAAGATGAAAATTATTAGGAGAAAAAGAAGGAAGATGAAAGGGGAGAATCTTCAAACTTCGAAGTGAAGTCCAATGGATGTTTATATTATAAAGGACGTGCTTATATTCCTGAAGATGAGGAATTGAAAAAGTAAATCCTTACAGAAGCACATTATAGTCCTTTAACGATGCACCTGAGAGGAAATAAAATGTATCAAGATTTGAAGAGTCATTTTTGGTGGCCGGGAATGAAAAGAGCTATAACAGAATTCGTATCCAAATGCTTAACTTGTCAGCAAGTTAAAGTAAAGCATCAAGTGCCATCAGGGTTACTTCAACCAATTGCTATTCCAGAATGGAAATGGGAAAAAGTGACTATGGATTTTGTAACCAGATTACCAATGTCGCCGAACAGGAAAGACTCAATCTGAGTGATTGTGGATCGATTAACCAAATCTGCACATTTCCTACTAGTCAGAAAAAAGTTCTCTTTGAGTAAATATGCATAGTTGTATATTCGGGAGATTGTTAGATTACATGGAGTTCCTATTTCTATTGTATCTGACAGAGATCCAAGGTTTACTTCTAGATTCTAGAAAGCATTACAGGAAGCATTGGGTACTCGACTGCATTTTAGTACTGCCTTTCATCCGCAAACTGATGGACAATCAGAAAGGACAATCCAGATTCTAGAGGATATGCTTAGGGCTTGTGTTATTGAGTTTGCAGGCTCATTGGAAAAGTATCTGCCATTGGATGAATTTGCGCACAGCATCAGTTATTAGTCGAGTATTAAAATGGCACCCTATGAAGCTTTATATGGAAGAAAATGCCGGACACCATTAAATTGGTTTGAGTTGGAAGAACGCAAGATTGTTGGCCCTGATTTGATTCAAGAAGTAGAAGAAAAAGTGAAGATAATTCGAGATAATCTAAGAGCAGCTTCCGATAGACAAAAAGCTTATTCAGATTCAAAAAGAAAAGAAGTTAAATACCAAGTGGGAGACAAAGTATTCTTGAAAGTTTCACCACGAAAGAAAATAATGAGATTTGGAAGAAAAGTGAAGCTTAGTCCCAGATTTATTCGTATGAAATCTTGAAAAGAGTTGGACTGATGGCTTATCAATTGGCTTTACCACCAGAAATGAGCAAGACTCGTGATATTTTTCATGTATCGATGCTTCGCAAGTATAGGTCGGATCCTTCACATGTCATTTCACCTGCTGAAGTTGAGGTGCAACCTGATTTGACATTTGAAGAAGAACCAGTAAAGATTTTGGCTCATGGGGTGAAGAAATTGAGAAACAAATCGATTCCATTGGTGAAAGTGCTCTGGAAGAATCACAAAGTGGAAGAAGCCACTTGGGAAACTGAAGAGCAAATAAAAGAACAGTACCCGCATTTGTTTAATCCAGGTACTTTCTAAAAAATTGAGGATGATTTTTTTTAGGGGGAGAGAATTGTAATATCCCGTTATTGGATTGGTGATCAAAACGTAAAAAATTAAAACTTGGTGGTTCTAGTTCAGTGACTAAAATGAAAAATTTCAAAGTTCGGTGGCTAAAGTGAAAAGTTGAGAAAAGTTTAAGGACCAACATGGTAATTTTCCCAATAAATATTTTTATGTCATAATTAAATAGATCACTTAAGGGTGTGGATAGAATATAAAAACCTTGGTTCGATCCGATATTTCTATTATTGGGAATTTATGGTTGAAGTTAAAATGGAAATCGGGTAACCGAATGAGCTTGGAATCTTATGAAATTTTGAAGGGAGTCTTAGAAAAACACGGGCAATAGGCTTGTTAGGATCAGGTGATTTCAGAAAGTTGTTGAGGATCGCTTGGGTAACATGAAGCAAAAGATTGATCAGTCCTAGAATGAGATGATAACCCAAGCTAATGCTTTGCTTGGAATTAGGAAAGCTGAAAAAAGATTATTTCAGATAAAAGTACTAATATTGATGACCAAGAAGGTATCACATCTCACTTGAGGATTTAGTCTAAAATGATTCTTCCTGCAAAAAAAATAAAAGATGAAAAAAGAGAAAAGTCAAAAAAGAAAAACAGGAAAAAAGTCAAAAAAGAAAAGACAAAAAAGGGTTAAAAACAAAAAAAAAGATAGAAGAGCAAGATCAGATCAATATAGCCAGGCATCTGCAAGAAATTCAGTAGATCTGAGTTTGAATCTGAAGGAAATAATGAAGTGCTTGACCTTAATGCATTGATGAATTTATAAAATGTTGAGATGAAGGTAGTCCAGTAGACAGACTGAATAAAGCCAAGTTTTGGTGTTTCTACCAAAAAATCTTATTGATTGGTGGTTCAAGTAACAGGTGGAGGACATGGAGATTCTAACAAAGTTGAGGGATTGTAGAACCTTTGTTTAAAGTGATAAAAGCTGAGGATTCAGTTGAGGTTCAAATTTTTCCAGATTGGAACTGCCTCTGTTAAAGAAAAGATGAGACGTGAATACAGAAATAGAAGACAGAGAGATCGAATAGTTCAACAAGAAAAGTGAGATGATTTTTCCAGATTGGAAACTTTTCTTGGCATGGTGTTGAAACATAGAGTTAGTGATCTCATCAAAACTGGACATTTATGTTTTGAGAACGGAGACCTTGCTTTCACAAAAGACCATCATTTGCTGGAAGAATCAGGATAAAAGAGAAATTGCGGAATCTACACCAAGCTTTTGTATGTAATCCGCTACAGTTTGGGGTCTACCAAAATTAAAGAAATATTTTGACGTCTACCCCTTCAACGTTTCTTTTACTGAATAATACCCCAAGGTAAGATGCTCAAGATACTTCTTCAAGTGGAAAATCAAAGACTACATTGAATCTCATTCATGTTTCTTATCGTGAGTTGTACTTCAAATTGCTCGAAGCTTCACCACATCATTTGAAACCTTCAAATCACGTTATTCAAGTCGTACATCATCAATAATCATTGTTAATATCATAATGGAGTTCATGATCATGACATTGAAGACTTTTTCACTTTCAAGGAACAAGTTCAATACTTTCTGAACCAGGGGATTTTGGGAGTCAGCATTGAGGTCAGTCTATTAAGATCTGTAACTCAAGAGACAGTTACTTGATTAGAACCAATGTAATTGGGTTGCCCAAAAATCATGGGCTGAAAGACATCAAGAAAAGAAAGAGAAGAAAGAACAAGGTGAAACCGATTGAGAACCAGCAAGTGACAACAAAGAAACCTCGAATAAGCATGCCCATTAAAAGCTTCAACACATCCATCCAACATTTTTAAAAGCAGAATTCATTTAGACGCCAGTCAGAAGTTTTTAATTTCCACATACAAATGATTGAACTTTTTATGGAAAAGAGCAAGCAATTGATTAAAGAAACAAACAGACTCGCAAACAAGATGATCTTAATTTAAGGCTCGATGAGAAAAACAAAACATGAGCAAGATGGGGCATGTCTTCGTGCTGGTAAAGGGAATAAATGAAGAATTGTTGATAGAATTAGAGTGCTAAAATTCACTCAAGTCTTCCTTGAATAAAGATTGATAGTTGGACCGCAAAAGATCTTTCTATAGTTTTAGGACCGTACAGAGTAGTACCCTAAACCATCCCAATTGCTTTTGCCCGCGAACATTGGGGGTTCTTTCTATTCGATTCTTGCTTCTTACATAATTTTTCTCAAATGTCAAACATACATTCCTAAAATATTTATTCTTTTCAAATATATGTACATATTCCCATTTTCTTTGCAGGCCCCTACTATTAACTGTATGATGAATCAGACTCTAATCCTGAAATAGAGTAGTTCATATGATTAACAAAGGTAAACAAATATGAAGATGAAGAGGAAATTGATGTCCTTAAGGAATTGTTAAGATTGACCGAAGATGGGGAAGACAAATTCTGCTTCACAAACAAGAAATTGAGATTCTGAATTTGGGGACTCGATATGAAAAATGAAAAGCAGAGATCCTTTCAACTTCCACAACAAAAATCAAGTATGATTTGATTGAATTAATGCAAGAATACAAAAACATCTTCGCATGGTCATGCCAAGATATGTCGAGGGTTAGATCCAGACGGAGTTATGCACTAGTTACTCATGAGACCTGGATACAAGATTGTTCAGCGAAAGCCTTGAGGAATGAGACCAAAAATGTTGCAAAGGCAATTTGCTGATGAATTCTTCAAGATGACCGGGACCTTAATGAAGTGGGCCCTAAAGACAGTCTTCTTTTGATTTGAATGAGGTGCAGAAAACAACATTTACAATCATGTGAGACTCATTTCACTAGAAGCTAATGTCATTGGGAAACATATCAGAAGGCCATGGTAAGTGAAAAAAAGATGGATGCAAACTTCAAGAATGATTCTCCAAAGATTGAGGAAGTATCAATCGAGGTCCATTTCGTCAAAGCATACTTTTGGAAGCCACATTTGGGAAACTCATGGATCAGCAAAAATGGAATTGAAATTAACCATGTCAAAGAGGAATCTATTCAAAATTTTCTCCTTCGGGGTAAAAAAAGAGAAAAAAAAGAGAAAAAAGCAAAGCAAAAAGAAGAAAAAAATAAAAAGCCCAGAGAGATCGAATGTGATCCAGTGTTTTAAGTTGCTGACAAAGATTGATCTAGGATTCTGAAATGAATAATGCCAGGAAACTCTAGAATGATTGAGAAACATCTATCACACTGCTCAATTCTGAGAGCACCGATTCCATTTTGGTCGTTGATTCTTTAATGATCTATAGAAACTCAATGGGATGTGTACTATGCCAACATGATGAAACAAGGAGGAAATACCCATTTATTATATGAGCAAATATTCACCAATTACAAATTGTAGTACCCATCAATTGAAAAGCTTTGTTGTTCTTTGGTTTAGGTAGCCTGAAGGCTCAGACAATATGTAGCGTATCATTCCGTTTATCTGATCTCAAGAATGAATCCTTTGAAATTCTTGATGGAAACACTAGTGTTGACCAGAGAATGGCTTGTTGGCAAATGTTATTATCAGAGTTTGATATAACCAGAAAGTAGTGACAAGTTTCCTGGCGAGACATGCTTTAGATGATCACGAGTCCTTGAATTTTAATCTCCCAAATGAGGATTCGATGTGCATAACAGAAGGTACAAGGAAACAAACCCCTAAAATCTTATGCTTGAGATAGTATACAACGCCTTTTTGTTGTATAAGATAGATTTACCCAAAAGACATTATGATATCATAGTCGTGATTAATTACTTTACCAAGTGGACAAAAGTTGCTTCCTATGTTGGCATTACAAGAAAATAGCTTACAAGATGATGAAGAGAGTATTTTTTAATATGGTTTGCCAAAGAGAATCGTCATTTATCGGGCCTCTGATCTGAACAAAAAGATCATATTAGAAGTTGGTGAGAAGTTCAAGATAAAGCATCATAATTCTGTGACTAATTGCTCAGAGATGAATAGGCAGTAGAGTCGGCAAACATAAACATCAAAAAGATTATCTCAAAGACTTGCAAAGACTAGTTTGAGAAACTACCGTTGGCCTTGAACGTATTTCGATCCATAGTGTGCACTTCAACAGGGGCAACATTATATTCCATGGTCTATGGGATGGAAGCAGTATTATCGATATTGGTTTAGATTCTATTGCCGAGTATTGACAGGTGTGAAATTGGATGACACAGAATGAGTATAAGCTCGATAAGGTCAGTTGAATCTTGTTGAAGAAATGAGACTAAGAGTAGTTTATCATGGTTAGATATCAAGAAAGAATGATGCGAGCTCACAACAATGGAAGTTCGTCCAAAAGAATTATGAGAAGGGGATCTAGTGCTTAAAGAGATCTTGCCATTTTATAAATATTTTCGTGTTGAGTTTTTCAAGAGTAAAACATCCAATTGAGAGGAAATTCACTCATTATAGTTAATGTTCGTTCCTCTCCTCTAATGAATGGTTCTTTATTGAAATTCTCAAGTATTTGATCATTGTTTAATGTCTCTAATGAGTTTTAATGATTTAATTGTGGAAATTGGTTAAATCAAGATTTAATTAACGAGATTAAGTGATTTTCATTTTATATCTATTTTGTTGAGTTCTTGATTGATTTTAATAATCGAAAACCCTTCTGCAATAACCGAAAACAACATCAAACATCCTCCAAACTTAACCCATCAATTATCTTCAATTGACATCCAAAAAGAACCTAACATCATCCTTATACGTCTAACATTCATCAAACAACCAAAACTCACCAAAACACAACACTAGCAACCTAAGAAATTAGATATTCAATTAGTTTCAGGATTCCAATGTTAAAACCAACTGATTAACTTTATTAACCATCAAAATTATGATTAAAATCAATCAAGAACTTAGTAAAATAGATCCAAAACAAAAATCACATAATCTCATTAATTAAATCTTGACATTAACCAATTTCCACAATTAAATCATTAAAACTCACTAAAGAAATTAAACACGGATCAAATACTTGAGAATTTCAATAAAGAACCATTCATTAGAGGAGAAGAACGAACCTTACCTCTAATGAGTGAATTTCAAATGGATGTTTAATTAGAAAGGGTTATACATCATCAAGGAGGCTTCTTTCCGAAGGAACGTTGATTTTAACGGTGATGATCAGATATGAATTAAGCGATCTAATGGACCCAGACTCAATCAAGAAGTGTTACGCTTGAAAATTTAAAAAAGAGTTTGAAAAAAGAAAAATAAATAAAAAGCAGAGTGAAAACCCAAAAAGGGCGTTTCACAAAATAAAAATATCGAGGTGAAAACCCCAAAAGGGCGCCTTAGATATAAAAAAATCACAAAAGAAAAAAATGGAAAAAATAGGGGGCTCAAGATGAAAATCCGCAAAGGGCGTCTTGAAACCAAATGAGGATTTGAGCTGAAAACCTAAAAGGGCAGTTCAAAGGCATTTTAAGATTAGACATCCAACAAGAAACCTTCTCGGAATCTACAATTTTGAGGAATTTTGGGATTGGAAGCTCGATTTTGCATGATAGGATCTCGCTTCCTTCATACAGTTGGTACCTAGGGCATTGCATTAAATTTATCATGTTTTCCATGACTTATCAAATTATTCTATTTTCTCAAATTTAAAAAAAATAATATTTTGAGCCTTTCACTTATCGTTTCAACAAGCATCTTGCATATAAATTGATTAGATATAAGAAAAACAAAGGATTTTGTGGGTATTATTATGATGTACTAATTCTTTAAGTGCAGGCAGAACATGAGGTGGCCTCAGTACTTGTTTAATGATGAAAAGTATGTCGAGGAAAAGACACAATTTTGAGTGTCAGAAACATTCAAACAAAAGCTGCAAGAAGGTGACACAGACAACCATGAGGCAAAGAAAGAACATTAGCCATCTTTTGGGGCAAAATCTGCAGCAAGATTAATCCATTAAAGGTTCATCCTATTCCAAAAGGAAGATCATTACTTCTATGGCATTGCAAGACAAGAAAGCCTTGTCAAAGTGAGCAAAGATGATGGTTGAATACAAGACTGGGCAACGCTGCAAAGAACTTTACAAAAGAATACGTTTTAGTCCGTTGAATAAAGTCTGTAAGCTGAATCAACAAAGCTCACCTAAGTGGTCCTTAATTGACATCATCATATATAGCTAGACATTCGTAAGATAGGAGCATGCTAACTCATACATTCAAAAACATTTTTTTGTATGGCAGGATTTACAAGAACAACAAAGAACAAGAAAAGATTTCAATCTACAAACTTCGAGATTGGAGAAGAAGATCCAGCAAAGATTTCAATCACCCCATTTGAAGAGGCAGATTCTAGCAAAGATTTTCTGACTGTTTGTATAAGATAGAAAGTACATTACAATTCTAAATCATGCGGGTGAGCAATTCCCTCAGGCATGATGACAAGTCTTTTAGATCGACACCTCCGAAAATGATGAGAACTTTTGGATGGTGTCACAGTAAGACAGTAGGGGCATAGTATCCACAAAGATGTCAACCTTTTTGGACTATCAGTTTCAAGAAAAAGAAAAAAGTTCAGGTCACATATACGAGAATAATCAACGAAGAAAAAGAAACAATAGATTTAATTCCAGTTTTAGACTGAAATATCGAGACACCCTAGGCAGAAAAACAATGACTCTAAAACTCTCAACGCTTCAAGATTAAAAATAAAGATATTTCATATTTCTTCAAGTTGAATTCTTATTAATTGATGATATTTCTTTTTGCAGGTTCAGTTTTCCCCAAAAGAGGAGGTGAATCAGCACTCCTAGCAAAGAAAGAAGAGATCCTAATGGGAAGAGTTCATCCAACAAAGAATATAAGAGCTCATAATGTGAAGAGTTCGCTCAAAAAAGACATAGCTCCTAATGTGAAGAGTTCGCTCGACAAAGACAGAGCTCCTAATGTGAAGAGTTCGATCAGCAAAGATAGAGCTCATAATGTGAAGAGTTCGCTTGACAAAGACAGAGCTCCTAAAGTGAAGAGTTCGCTCAGCAAAGACAGAGCTCCTAATGTGAAGATTTCGTCCGGCAAAGAATACAAAGCTCATAATGTGTAGAGTTCTTAATGAGGAGAGCTCGCCCAGTAAAGTATCCAGAGTTTTAAATGAGAAAAGTTTGCTTGTTCAACACGTTTACAGAGAGGTGGATCAACATTTTAGAAGAATGAAAAATGTGTTTTGCTCCAGGCGTTTCAGACGAATGGACATTTTAACTTTTTCATTGTTCGTCAACATTTCCAATAGTGAATAAGGATCAACTTTTTTTGAAGAAAAAAAGTAGATTGACATTTCCAAGAAGAATGAGGAGTTCCTAATTTACTTATTCAATGCCTTTATAGGGATAAAAGTTAGAGTTCACAAGAAGAATAAATAGTTCTAAATAAGAAGATCTCGCTAGGTCGTCACTTTTGCAGAGAAAAAGATCAGCATCGCCAAGAAGAATGAATGGGTTCATGAGAAGAACTAGCTCAGATTTCGAGGTCAGCTTTGGTAGGAAGATTGGGAAGCTCATAATAAGAAGAACTTGCAGCTTAGAGAAACAGTCAACAAGTTCAAACAAAATTTGTGTCTTTTTAGTCTTTGGCCTATTCCTCTTCCATAGCAATAAGCAAAGAGGGCCAGTTGTAAGATCGGGATTTTACCCGGGTACCCATATATAATATAATTTTCACTATAAATAAACAAAAACTATAAGTAATTAATAAAAACCAAAAAATAGTCCATTTTATACATAAATGTCCAATATACATGCATAAAGCCCATTTACATTTTAAAATCCCAAGTTCCCAATTTGCAATCTGTTTCCCACTCAAATACACCAATTGATAGCCCATCAAACACACAATTTGAACCAAAACTCCCTTTCACGCCTAAATATCAGTTTGAAAGGACACGTGTCAGGTGTTCATTGCCCATTAAATAGCACATAGATTGTGCCTTCTCTGAGTATAAGCTAGATCCAATTGGCATGATGTCAGCCATGACTTCAGTGTTGGTCAACCCCTATAAATACCAATGAGAGAGAAACTGTCAGTCATTAAGTACATACCAATAATAAAATAATAAATCATACAATAAAAGAAGAGAGAGAGAGAAAAAGGGTAATATGAGACTTTCACCTGCCATGTCTGGGAAGTCGAACCGCTGTGGGGAGTTGAATCGCCTAGAAACTGAAGGGTCGTCACCGTGGAAGCTTAGTCGTCGTCGGAGAAAACGTTTGAGTCATTTTTCAAGTTGGCAGAAGGTATATATCCCTCTCATATTTTGTTTTCTTGCAATTAACATGAAAAGAGTAAGACCGAAGCTAATAAATGAAAAATTAGAAGTGAAATAATAATAGTGGTGGCCGATGACTTATCACGACTGTCAGAGTTGTTTAAGGGGCTGTCAGAGTCGAAAATGAAAGGATTTGGGCTCGAGCAGGATATGATCAGAGGAAGAAAGGGAATCTCTATCGAGTCGGGTTAGATTTAAGGTTTAAGATTAAAAAATGGAAAAAATTGGATTTTGAAGGTTTTGGGGAGCGGCGGTTGGCATCGTCTCGCGGTGGTAGGTGAACAGGTTAGGTGGCCTAAGGGTTTTTGGTGTAGGATCTGGCGGCGGTTTGTGTGGCTGTTCAGTGCCGTTGTTCTTTGTGTTCTTCGAAGAATAGGAAGAACGCCAAAGGAAAATTAGAGATTTTGATCTGTTTTGAATGAAAAATCTGGAAATAATGTGTTTGGGCAAAGGATTTTGGAGGAGAGAAAGAGTAGAGAGAACGAGTTATTAGCAAATAATGATATTTTGGAATAAAAGAGGCTTTTATAGACATAACAAAACAGTGCCGTTTTGGCACCGAGTTGGGGAAGACCCACGAACCCAAGTTGGGTCGGGCATGTTGGATCTACACATTTCGGAGAATTTGGACAATTAGAGCTTTGGTCCCTCAAGCTTTGTGTTGTATTTCATTTAAGTCCCCTATTTTAATAAAAGTCAAAATTGTAGTTTTAATTCTTTCGATTTAGTCCTATTTCATTTAATTAATTTAATTGCTTAATTATTTGTATGTTGCATGTTTTAAATTAAGCATATAACATATTTGCTAGATCATATAATACACTTAGATATAATTGTTTAGAGCCTTAGTCTTAGGTTCTTAATTAAGATTTAATTAATTAATTAGGAAGATCATTGTAGCAATTTAATGTATATTAAGTGGAAACTTTGGGGCTCAAATTTGGATGGTGTTCCACCTGCTTGCAATGGGATGTTATCTCAATATTGGCCTTAAAGAGGTACACTTAGCATACATTACAACTTAGAATTAAATAAATAACTTAGTTAATTAATAGAACTTAAATTAGGATTATCACTTTAATTAATTAGAATGACAAATTTAATTAGTAAATATTATATAAATTTAGGGGATTTTAATATGGATGGTATTCAAGCAATTGGTACTATCTCATAGAAACCTTTAAACTTGATAATATTCATAGTCTAAAATAACTTAATTAATTAGAGCCATTTTAAGTTAAAACTTAAAATAAATAAGACAATAATAAATCATGTATTAGAACCTTTTATGTTGAAAATATATATTTTTTAATATGAATAGGGGTGATTGTAACATGACGCTTTTCATATCATATTTGGTTAAAAATATATTACCTTATAAAAGGATACCTCTATTTGGAATTTAAATTCAGGCAATATTTAAGGGTTAAATTAAATTTGATTTATTATTCTCAAAATGCAAAAATGCCCCGTAAAATTAAAAGGTACTGATAACGAGAGTTTGTGGGGGTGCTAATCCTTCCCCACACATAACCGTCTCTCGAACCCAATTTTTAATAAATGAATCTTTGGTTGTTTTATGGTGTCCAGTCTACCAAAGTGATCAGTGGCGACTCCAAAATGTTTTTAAGATTAAATAAAGGAAAATCCAATTTAACATGAAAAACCTAATTTTTCAATATTAAATAAATAAAAGGCAAAGCCTTAATTTTCAAGAAATAATCGTCGAGCTATTTTCACACACGGTAAAAAAAAGGTCACGACAACTATAAAGCATATACATCAAGGTAGCTTAAGACACATGAGATGAACTACCCTACTCATAAGTTGGAACTGGCTGTAGTTGCCTTCGCATTGAAAATATGGAGGCATTATCTCTATAGAGAGAAATGCTATCTTTTCACCGATCATAAGAACCTTAAATATTTTTTGACACAAAAGGAGTTGAATCTTCAGCAACGGAGATGAATGGAACTCATCAAAAACTATGATCTTGTCATTGATTATCATTCGGGTAAGGCCAACGTTGTTGCTGATGCACTTAGCCACAAACCTCTGCCTGGTAAGTATTGTCATTGATCGTCGAACCCTATCTATTGCTTATTGCATTGAACTCATCATAAAATCATTGTATTGTATCTCCTCGAGCTATTAATGCTCACTTCTGACTTCGAAAGCACCATTGCCTCATAGTTGAACTACAAGTTCAGTCCACTACTGTATCGAGAATCAAATCATTGCAAAGACAAGACCCTGAAATTTAATCCATAGCTTCTAAGTTGCAAGATCATTATAATCCTGATTTCAAAGTTAGTTATGAAGGACTGTTATGTTTCCGTGATCAGGTCTGCGTACCCAATGATGAATCTCTCCGTACCGATATTTTCAAGAAAGCTCACTCAAGTTATTTTTTTGTTCACTCAGGTTTTGTAAAGATGTACAAAGATCTTCGGGAACTTTATTGGTGGTCGGGCATGAAACAAGCCATAGTTGACTTCGTGTCCAAATGCCTTACATGTCATTGTGTTAAAGCTGAACATCGTGTTCCTACCAGCTTATTGCAACCTATTGATCTACCACAGTGGAAGTGAGAGAAAATTACCATGAACTATGTTAGTGGTTTATCTTTAACTCCCGCTAAATGCGATACTATCTAGGTCATTGTTGATTGTTTCACGCACACTTCTTACCAGTTAGGATGGACTATGGTCTTCCTAGATTAGCTGACATATATATAAAGGAAGTTATTCGACTCCATGGAGTACCAAAGTCTATCATCTCTGATCAGGATCCATGGTTTGCTTCTCAATTCTAGAGAACATTACAAGGAGCTTTAGGCACCAGAGTTAACCTGAGTACCACTTTTGACCTTCAGTCTGACGGCCAGACAAAAAGGGTAATTCAAGTAAACATCAAAAATCTTCCCCATTGAATTGTTGAAAACATGTATCGATATTGATTCCTCGTATACAGATTTTGGAAGATATGCTACGTGTATGCATTATCAATTTTAGAGGATCTTGGGAGAAATCCCTAACTCTCATTGAGTTTGCTTACAACAACAGCTATCAATCTTCCATTAAAATGACACCGTATGAGGTGTTGTATGGCAGACATTGCAGAACTCCATTATGTTGGCCTGAACTCGGTAAAGGCAAGATGTTGGGGCCTGACTTACTTTGGGAAACTAAAGAACAAGTTACCATCATTCATGTCCATTTGAAAGCTGCCTTTGACCGACAGAAGGCCTATGTTGATCTTAAGTGAAAGGATATACAATATGAGGTTGGTGAAAGAGTCTTCCTCAAAGTTTCACCGCGGAAGAAAGTTCTAAAGTTTGGAAAAAAGGGGAAGTTAAGTCCCCGATTCATTGGACCCTTTGAAGTTACCGAAAAAGTAGGCCCTGTGGCTTACCAATTGTTATCGCCCTTAGAATTTAGCAAGATTCACAACGTATTCCACGTATCGATGCTTCGTAAATACCACTCTGGCCCTTTGAATATTATCAAGCCAGAATCTATTGAGATTCAACCTGTTTTGACATATGAGGGGGAGCCGATTCAGATTCTTGCAAAAGAAGTTAAGAGACTTTGCAACAAATCTATTTTATTGGTCAAAGTGCTTTGGAGGAGCCATACCGTTGAAGAAGCCACTAGGGAACCGGAGGAGGCGATGAACAAACAATATCCTCACCTCTTCGGTTCAGGTAAAATTTGAGGATAAATTTTCTTAAGAGGGAAGAATTGTAACACCCTAAAAACGGCCTAGTTGGAATTGGGTTCTGGCAATCAGAAACCCTATACCAAAAATGTCGAAATATTACATTGACTTTAACCGTGTGGTCAATTACATTGATATTGGACTCTAATTGAGCCAATTTATAAATCAAAGAGCTTATTGAATTTATTGAAAAGTTTTGGTGACTAAATCGTGGAAATTGGAAGTTTTAGGGCAAAAGTGCAAAGTTTGGAGAATTGAAGGACCAACCTTGCAAATTACCCCTTCCAAGCGCCATCATCCACTACATGGAATGCTTAGAATGTTACTCAAAAGAAAGCCTTTGAATATTGAATAGTAATTGGGAAATAAGAATGAGTTTAGAAACTTACCCGATTAAGAAAAAAAACAACCACCTTAATCATCACCTTCTTCCTTGGAAGCAAGCACCACCTCCATTGTTGTTGATTCAAAGCTCAAGCTTTCTTCAACTTCTTGATTATATCTTGTTGCTACCGATTGGGTAAGTAAAAATCCTTCCTCAATTCTTTGAATCCATGGCTAGATGATGGCCAATTTCAAATGGAATTGATGAATCCCAAGCTATCACCCGTATAATCTAAGCTTTAATTTTTGGGGGTTTCATAGTTAATAATCTCTATAAGCTTAGGTATTGATTTTGATGTCATCGGATTCATTGTAACATTCTCCCTATGTTTTTATCTAGTTCAAGAGTTGGAGAAAGAAGAGTTACCATCTCCACCAAAAGATAGAAGCAAATGAGTTGTCATCCGAGAGCCATAGGAGCTTCAGAGAACTATGTAAGTGTAGTCGGAGTCTCGGGAATTGGCTAGGTGCCTTTCCCAGTTCATTGATATTGATTATTGCATAGCTAACATTGTGTCTAAGGATATTGCATCAAATCTCTTGGGAAACTATTTTGGTAAGTTTTGGTAAGCTATTGCATTGAAATATTGCTCATAGAAACATTGTTATCGCCATTGTCATCATCGAAGCATTGAAATATAGAACATTGACCATTGGACATCGATATTGTCATTGAAATAACCATTGCTATAGATATTGTCATTGTTATTAAACATCAATGTTGATATTGCTATTGCTATCAAAATATTGTTATTGATATTGTCACCGAACCTTGAATTTGAAAGGACATTGGATACAATTGGCATGCCATAGAATTCATGAGCTCATTGGTACGGGTGGACTACAGTCCTTAGGCTACGACCTTTATTGTGGTGAGGCGAAGGGATGTTTGTGTTTTTGGTCAATTGGAGAGGCGGAGGGACTAGACCATTCATTGATTTGGTGAGGCGTAGGAATTCGTGTATCCACTGTCTTAATTCGATGCAAGGAATAACATTGGAGCATGATATATTTGCCAATGAATATGAATAATCGCATTGTTATTGATAAAACATGATTTAGAATGCGTCACGTTGATATTTTATTGTTTATGGTTGTCTCACTAGGAAAAGTATGCCTAATGTATTTCATCTCATGCATTTCAGGTTAAGGAAGTCACCGATTTAAGATCGGGGTTTGTTGGAAGTTTTGGCAAATCACAATAAGCTCCAAGTAATGTACATCGTCCTTACAAACTCCTAGTATGGTGGCAAAGTAGACAAACTAGTCACTTTTAGCCATTTTGGTGTGTATATGTTGCATATGGTATGTATAAGCATAAAAAGCCAAATATGTTATTTTGAAATTGGTTAAAAGTGATAAAATATGCATGTTTGGCCTGAAAAGGTAAAATCCTAGTACATGGATTCATATAGCTAAGAAATTTGGCATGATAGTAGATTATGGTGTTATAAACTTGCCTGCAAAATTTCATAGGATTTGGACATTGTTTGACTGGTCAAAAGGCATAAAAACTAAACTAAAAATGACATTACAATGCAGGGTGTATCGATACGGGTGATGGCGTATCGATACGAGTATGCATTATTGGTCATAGGCGTACAAGTGTACTGATACTGCTATGAGTGTATCAGTACGAAAATTCAACACTGGAATTGAGTTATGAAAAAGGTTTCGGTACGATTTCTTGGTGTACTGGTCCCTGACCTTCCGTACCGATACAGCTAGAGTTGTACCGGTGCAAAAAATTGCTGCTAGAATCCTAAAATTATAAATTGGGCATTGCGTATTGATGCAGATTAGCCCTGTATCGGTACGAGTTTGAAAAACATAGCAGTAATACCGGTCATGACACAGGTGTACCGGTACCGATACATGTAAGTTAGTTAAAAGCCATTGAACCCGGTTTTGAAAGATTACAAAATGGTCAATAGCTAATAATGGGCTTAATTGACTAGGTAAATAACCTCTAGACAATGTGAAAAATTACTTGTACACTGATTAAAGGTTGAATTTCATCATGGTAAGGTTAATTTCAGTAAAGGACCTCTAATTTATCAAAATTACAGAATAGCTCCTAAAAACCTACAAAAGTTTAAAGTTGGTCCTAAATTGATGATTATAGACTTATATCGAATCACCGTTCCATTGTATCGAATTAGTAATATATTGAGACACCGTAATGAAAATCGCATTGCTTTTAACTCTTTAAATTATTGAATAAGGATTAAAATATTGTACTGATCATCGTATTGAACTCCGGTAACATACTCCGACTCAGTTCTCGACCATGCTGGAAAGAGAGTGTTACACTTTCTATGGCAAACAACACATGTTGTCGCCATAGTAAGTATTTGGTATCATCTAATCGAATGAAAATTGATTTGTTTGTGAAGGGTTTCGCAACAGAAGATCCCTCTGGCATTTTGAAAACCTCTGGTACCATGTAAGAATGTAGAGTAAAAAGAAGAGAAATGTAAAGATAAACCTCAAATCAACATATCCCATTGAAGAAGATAACACTGGTTTATATACAGAAATAATTCTTATATGTTAGAAGATAACTAACTTGTAACTAACCTAGCAGACTAATTAACAGACTAACAATTCTTCATTGTTCTTGATCAGATACATTATACCTAATAGAAGGGTTATATTTTGATATACAAACCGTGTAAAAAAATATTACACAATCCTTCCTTAAAATCTAAATTACTAAACTTAAAACCTAAACTTCACCCCTAAATCTAAAATTCTAAACTCAACAACCTAAACTCTAAATCCTAATTCTAACAAACTTGTATAAATAAATTATGTATAAAATTGTTTTTCTTCCCTATTTTAAATCAAATTTTATCTAAGTTAGCTTTGGTTGATTTTAAAAATTAATTTGCAGTATTTGAATATCAATAAATTATTTGTAAAAAAATAGTTTAAGATAAATAAAAACATCATGAATTAAAATGATGAACGGAACGAATTAGATGAAAAAAATAGTCCCATAAAATATACGGGTAGTTATATTATAAAAAATATATATCAACCCTAAACAGTTTTATACTAGTAATCATCGTTTAATTGATTCAAAAAGGACTTTTCACCATGAGCAGTGCATATGATAGTGATAGGAATTATTGTGGGACAATATTTGGAAAACCAAATTCCCTCCCAAAGTCAAGTGCGGCCTAAGAATCTCAACCGAAACGGTGATAATCTCACTGCTAGAGGCTGGATTGGACCCAATTTGAACTCGAAAATATGGCACGATGAACATAGAATACCATGGAAAACTATCTTTGCTGTTGGGAATGGATCATTGGTTGCTGTAGGAGTGCAAGTTGAGTTGTGGGCTTTAGGTGATGGATTACGCCCGGGAATAGGGATGTAAAAAGTAAACCTCACGACTGAAACCTGTTCGAGTTAGAATTTATTTTGACATGATAAAGTGATGACCTGAAACCAATATGTAACCGTCTGTTGTTGATCCGAACTCAAATTAGACCTGATATTGTAGTAACCGAACCCGACTTGCACCCGACTGATACGAACCCGAACACAAGACTAACCTGGCAAATAATCGATGTAACCGGTTGAAACGGCCCGAGATTCGATTTTACCGACATGTTTTAAACTCGGCTAGTTATTTGACCAGGCCTGTTTTGAACCTGACTTGTTGTTGACATGAACTAGTATTGACCTGGCTTGATATTTACCTGACCTGTAATTGAGGAAGTGTATGATTTGATGATTTTCAAGTGAAAAATAAAGTACCGGAGAAATTATGAATTTATTATATTATAATGTGAGAAACTAATTGATCCATATGGTAATATTTTTGTTTATTCTAGTCCCTAAAACTTTATTTTTAGTCAAAATATATTTATATTTTTGGTAATTTAGTCGAATAATATTTTTGTTTATTCTAGTCCCTACAATTTAATTTTTAGTCAAAATTACCCCATATTTATTTAGATTTTTTTGTAACTTAGTCCAATAATATTTTTGTTTATTCTAATACCTAAAATTTAATTTTTAGTCGAAATTGACCCTTATTCATTTTTTGTAATTTAGTCCAATTTTTTTAATATGATGATATTTTTGTTCATGTTAGTCCCTAAAATTTTATTTTTAACCAAATAACCCTTAGTTATTTTATATTTTTTAAATTTAGTCCAATATTTTTAATATGCTAATATTTTTGTTCACTATAGTCCTTAATATTTTATTTTTAGCCGAAATTGACCCTTATTTATTTATATTTTTTTATTTAGTCCAATATTTTAAATATGATGATATTTTTGTTCATTATAGTCTCTAATATTTATTTTTAATGTGATTCGTGTTCGTGAAAGGCGTTAAATAATTCACTCGAAATGACCCACACCAAAGTTTACCCACTATTTGTACCGAACTCAAACTTAATACGAATTTGAAACAAAAATTAACCCAACCTAAAATGAAACCGACCTGAAGTGAACCCGACCTGAAGTCTACTCGATCCCGAATTAACCCGTCAATTAACTGATTCGGACCCGAACCATTTTGACCCGACCTGAAATGAACACGACCTGAAATTGACTCGCACTTGACCCGAGTCGAGTCGAAACATGAAATCAATTTAAAATGACATGTATTCGATTTAACCCGACCTGACATGACCCGACCTCAAACCCATCCAATTACTTGTTTTTACATCCTACCTGGGAAGCAGCGAAGAAAATAATCTCATATCAAAAATAAAAAAGAGGTCTTGAAATATATAAGCGGTGGCGTTGTACATCTTATCAGATATTTATTTTGAAAAGAGGATAATAACCTACGACAATTTTAAAAGTTTAACGTTGAGCTCGATTCTACGATATATATGCTCATACGACAAAGTTACAAAGACGTTCTATGGTGGTACATACATCCTTTAAAATGTGACATACAGCTAAAAAAATGGGGCATATTTTATTCCTTACCCATTGAAGGCAATTCCATGAATGTCTAGTGCGTATTACTTTATCTAACCTATCCCACATCGTACTATGATGTTAGGCAGATATAGGGCCTATCTTCTTCTAAGGAAGTTCTTAGGTCCCATAAGGACTAGTTTTGTACCAAAAGCTAAAAACCTCCTCATTAGTGGGGATAATATAAAGCAAAACAAAGACAAGGTATATAAAGTTGATTTTCAGTCTAATATTACTTGAATTTAAATATCAATATTATATATATTCAAGATCATATCTTCGCGATATGGGTTCTTTGTCTTCGATCAACTCTCTATTTCATATCTCGTGTATAAAAAATTATAACCATACGTATATAAAAAGAATGCTTAAACGTGTCCTTAAAAAAACTTCAGTCAAACAATTTTTAATCCATTAAAAGTTTACATGTCAACCAAATGTTCAAGGGTGTTTAAAAAAACAATTTTAGCACAGTAAAGGGACTAAAGCCAAAATTCAACTTTTTAATATATAGAGACATATCTACACGGACAAAAATCATTTGTCCATTTTCCGTGTCACTTTCTATGCCATAAAAATTAAAATTTAAGTCATAACCCTAAATTTTAAATTTTAAACTTTAATAAACCCTAAAAAATACTTCATACCCTAAATTCCTAAACTCCAATACTAAAACATAATCTTCACCCTAAACTCTAAACTTAAATTTTTAGTATAAGACATAAATAGGGGTATAAAAATGGTAGATGATTTCTATTCGTATATACACATTGTTTGTGGATTAAGGAGTTTGTGCACTCTACTTGTAAGTTTTCAAGAGAACGGCATTGAAAAGTTGTAGTGGGTGGCTATTAATTATGTTGTGGAATTTATCTTTTATGATCTGTTCTTCAACCCCATTAGAAAAGAAGAAGGAAAAAAAAAATCCTTTACCGGTAATATCATGCATTGTGAAGAGAACATAGCTAGCATCACCCTCCCCCTAATGGAAGCCATACAGTAGGAATCCACCTTTCCTATAAATGACAAAAGATATGTAATGTAAGGTTATTTTCACTTAGATTCTTTTATGATTGAGTTATCCCTACTTTATTCTTCTTCCTCAGCCCATTTTATTAGCCCCCACCATCGTTTCCTTTTGCCCTTCCATTTGCATACCCACCTCTGTTGATTCACCATGGTCTCCATTATTTTCATCTATGTCTTCTTTCTTTTGCTCCATGGCGGCCATTACTGTTCTTCCCAAAGAGCTTGTCCGAGCTGTGGTTCAATGGAGGTCCCTTATCCCCTAAGCACTCACCCTGGCTGTGGTGACCCTACCTACTCTCTTCGCTGTGATTCTCAGTCTCGGAAGCTTTACTTTGATGCATTGAATGGAAGTTCTTACGTTGTTACTCGAATCATGGCGTCGTTTTACCGCATGGTGGTTCAACCATCGCCGTGGTTGCCCGGTCGATGCGAGACTCGAGATATGGGTGTGAGTGAGGGCATATGGTTGAACCAGACGCTTCCTTTTAACATCACTTTATCAAACACTATCTTTCTCTTTAATTGTTCCCCACGCCTGTTGATGTCTCCTTTGAATTGCACTCCCACCAGTCTTTTCACAATTATTTGGAGAGCTCCGGACACGTCGAGGCCAACCGAGCATTGCAGTGTGCTAACTGGGTTGATCCATGTTGCACGTTCGTCTCCGGGGGGATGCCGTCGGCCTACAAAATCCGGCTTCACAGTTTGGGTTGCAAGGATTTCAGAAGCATCCTTCATTTGGATCCACAAAAGGCTGCTTATGAATGGGAAGAAGGGTTGGAAATTCAGTGGGATCCTCCACTTGAACCTGTTTGCAAAACACAACTCGATTGCCTTGGGGCTTCAAAGTGTTCACCTATGCTTCAAATGGCCTATCTCGTTGCCTCTGCAACAACGGATACAATTGGAACCCTGTAAATGGAACTTGTTTGGGGAAGAAGAAAAGTAAAAAAGCTAGTGTTAGCTTGAAGGCGTCCATTGGAGTGATCTCCTTTTTCACACTAGCTATGGTAGTTGCTGCAATTTCTTCAAGGAAACCATGGAGGAATTCTAAGAAGGAGAAGGCAAAGCTAATGAAGGAAAGGGAAGACATGTTGAAATCAAGCAGTGGTGGGAAACCAGCCAAGATATTTAGGTTAAAAGAGGTGAAGAAGATGACCAATGATTTCTGCAGAGACAGGTTCCTAGGAAGTGGTGGGTTCGGGGAGGTTTACAAAGGTGAGCTTCCAAGTGGGGATATTGTGGCAGTTAAGTCAGCCAAAGTTGGGAACATTAAAAGCACCCAACAAGTCCTTAATGAAGTTGGGATTCTCTCACAGGTCAACCATAAGAACCTGGTCCGACTCCTAGGTTGTTGTGTGGAAGCCGAGCAACCATTGATGGTCTATGAGTATATCTCGAATGGGACCTTGAGTGATCATTTACATGGCAAGTATCCCACTTTTTTAGACTGGAAAACAAGGCTGAAAATCGCTTTGCAAACGGCTTAGGCATTGGCTTATCTGCATTCTGCAGCATACACCCCTATTTACCATAGGGATGTCAAGTCCGCCAACATACTTTTAGACGACGAGTTCAACGCGAAAGTTTCGGATTTCGGGCTGTCGAGATTGGCTATCCCGGGTTTGAGCCATGTCTCGACATGTGCTCAGGGGACACTCGGGTACATGGACCCTGAGTACTATAGGAACTACCAATTGACTGATAGAAGTGATGTTTACAGCTATGGAGTGGTGTTGCTCGAGCTGCTGACTTCACAAAGGGCCATTGATTTCTCAAGAGATCAAGATGATGTGAATTTGGCTATTTATGTTAGCCAACGGGCCAGCAATGGTGCAATCATGGAAGTCGTGGATCAACAGCCGCTTAACAAGGAGCCCTCAGCTGATGTACTAAAGAGTTTTGAACTTTTCTCAGAGCTTGCATTTGCAATGTTTAAGAGAGAAGAAATCAGATAGACCCGGCATGAAAGATGTTGTCCAAGAACTCCATTGCATCATTCAGATTATAGATCAAGAAAATGTTGCTAAAGAGGTTAGCCTGGCGATTAACTAAATGAACAGTAATATATTTATATAATTATATAGATGCAATTACTGAATATTCATATATGATATAGCAAAGGAAAAGTTGGGGAGCTATGGGGGAAAATGATGCCGAGAGGGACATTGGTTTTGAATATTGCACACAAAGGGGGGGAAAGTGGATTCCAAAGATGGATTTGAGTGGATTGAAAGATGTGAAGAAAACATTGGGATCAGATTCTTGCTTTCTTTTAGATGATCAAAAGGGCTAAGGGAGACTGGAATCTGCAAGGATTTAGTAAGAATTTCTAGCTGTGGACATAAAGCAAAACAAGCTTTTAGAATCAGGGAAAGCATCTGCTTATATATATACATATATTTATATATAAAGCTTTAATGAACGTAATAGCTAGGGTTGTTATACTAGGAAAGCATTACCTAGATTTCACTTGCTTTACCAATATGTTATTTATATATAGCAAGTGTTCTTGGAAATATATATATATATATGTATATAGTTCCTATTGCTTCCCCAATGATCTTTTAATTGGAATTTTATTATATATCTTCAACTTTGGTTAGTTGGTGTATGTGTGTGAACTTCTAAAAGAACACATCATGCTATTCCATAGCTGGAGTTTTCTTGTTTTGCTGGTATTCATGTGAGATTTTCTATCCAACCAAACAGAAACTTCACTCAAATTTTTGCTTTTGGAAGAACATGGAACAAAATATATACAGACAATCTTCTAGTTCTAGAGTTCTAGTCAAACCTAAACTTGTTGCTTTGCCAGTTAGAGACATCAACATCACTTTTGTAGTGATCAACTTGTAAGTAAACCGGATATTTTTTTAAGACGATAACTGTGTATTTGTTAAAACACGTTCTTCAATCACAAAACTCAAAATGTAGATAAGATATGATGCCAACTGTGCCAATTGTTTTGACCAGACACTGAGTTTTCAAGGAATATCTTACTTTCACCATTTCCCTTTACTGAGTATACCATTGGCCTTATTTGTATTTCGTATCTTATCGATCAGAAGTTAATGTATATTATTATACCATTTTAAGCTTACAATCGTACGTTAATTATATATTCATTTATAAATCTGACGGTAATACGCAATTAAAAAATAGATTTATATTCAATACACTGGCGGTGTAAAATTTTAGTTTTCACAAGCGATTTAGTTTTTGGGACTTAGTTTAAGGTGTAGGGATAAGTTTTAGGGTAATATGTTGAGGATTTAGATTTTAACCTATAAACTCTAAATTATAACTCTAAACTCTAAATTATAACTCTAAATCCTACATTCTATTCACAATCACTAAATTCTAAACTACTAAACATAAACCCTAAACCCTACATTCTATTCACAATCGCTAAATTCTAAACTACATTCTATTCACAATCCCTAACCCCTAAACATAATTATCCTTAAAAAATATCACTTCAATTATCAACAACCATTTGATCTAGCGAGATGAGACGTTAGATCATCAAGTAAGGTTAGGAATTTAAATCCTGATATTTGTAAATGAAAAAATTTAGAATAAGAAAACCGTCCCTATATAAAGCCCCTGAAAATCCAATCCGGATTAATATTCACAAAAATTACACTTTAATACTATTGTTCTTGTATGTGATTTATCACGATTAAACCAAAACATCATGAATAAACTTAGGCATATATATATACCCTTTAAATATATAAAAATATCAAATTAAAATATAGTAATTAAAAAATACTCTTATGTGTTCTAGATTTTTATCTTCCCCAGCCGATCACAATTCACATTCTATGTCTTGAAGAAATTCGATTTGGTTATTGACTTCTTTATGGTGTTTGGTCATTATTGGTTGTTACAATATAATAAGGACAAAATGGAACAACAATCTTGAATCATAAAATAAGCATTTTGGACATTGATACACCATGCTTTTCTTTACTTTATCCAATAGAATTTCGACAACTCCAAAGATTTATGCACATGCAAATTACCATAAAAGGTCACCTTTTTATTTTTTATTTTGGAAAATGGGACTAGTCAAAAGCAAAAAATAATTACTTCCAATATTAATTTTGTTTATGGTGTTCACTATATTTTTCTCTGTTCCCAACTTGTGGCGATCAGCAATCAAAGCTCAATTAAACCTTTATTTTATAACCAAAGTGTTATGTAACATCCTTAAGTCAACTCAAATAATTGTCCTGAATATATTATTTTAAAATATAAAATATGATTATTAATAATCATAATTAATAAAATACCTCTCAACTAACGAGATTGATTCAAGTAGTAAATAATTTAATACCGTTAAAATAAGTTTCGAGTTCGAAATTTTGTGTATAGAGAAAATTTTTATTGACTAACCAAATCCTTTGCTAGAAAAGACTCATCATTTCGAAAATGCACTCACATTTTTTAATCACATAACTTTTAATCATTGCCAAGAGTCAAATTTAATAAATTTAGTCCACAAAGCTCATGAAACAAAGCTAATTCATAAGCGTGACATCCCAATGGACAGGAATGGATTAGCACATAAAACGATAATTAAAATATATACACAAACAATATATATAAGATTCGTTGACACTGAGTAAAATTTGAAAATTTTACATATTTATTAGACCGTTTAAATTTTAACTGATTTTAATGGCTAAGATTAAAACTTTTTAATTAAAGATAATTTATTTATTTATTTTGTAAAATTCTTCTCTTTACCTATTGTTAATCTTACTCATCGATTTTCACTAATCCAACGTTCCCAAAAATGTAAAACTCTTAAATTTTACATTGTGTTGTGTCAACAGATCCTAACCTTATATATATAATGGCAATCTGATTGTTGTAGCGACATTTTTATTTTTTTTCTTTTTATATGAATATATGTGTGGTTTTCTTTTAGAAAATTTGTCGATACGAATAATCCCATAAAACACTTTTGAAATCTTAGTTTAAAAGGATTTCTTTTGAAAATTTTTATTCTTTTGAAAACAATGAAAACTTTGAGCCGCCACCGGCCACTCGGATAAGGTAGGCCAGACACCACAAAACCAGATATTCGATTTGAAAGGGTTTGGAAGTTGGTTACGTGTGGGGAAGGGTTAGCACCACCATCACGCCCGAAAATCGGTACCAAAATATTTGTTGCTTTTAATTGAAGGAAATTGTCGAAATTTGAAAAGAATTTAATTTGATGACCTTAATTGAAAATTAACCTTAATTGAACGGGTTTTATCGAATTGGTGGGTTCAAATTAATTGGATATTTAATTAATAAGGTTGACGATACATCAGACCATAGATTAAACCGATATCGAATAAGCCCGACTGTCGTGTTAATTTATGGTTCGAATCCCGCACATCACCTTTATACATGGTGCAAGCAGTTAAGATGTGACGTGATAATTTTTTCAAGTTTTAATTTCTCCTTGGGACGGTAAGAATTAATTCAAATATTTGGTCAACATCCTTTAAGCTCGGACTGTTACGACACAAATATCAGAAGTAATAAATATCTCCATTTTATGATTTAGATTAATTAATACAAAATAAATTGGCCATATGGATGACAATTAAGAAATGACAAACACGGGCACAAAAGTAAAGACATAAGGCTCAAACCCAAGACGTAACGTATGAAGGCTCAAATTATGATAATCCCGAACGGTGATCTGATTGTTAATTAGGTGAATCTAGTATCTAATCCTAGGTTGATTGCCCTAAAGACTAAAACTCTAACAAATTATGATAATTAACTTAATGTTAATTTCAACTTTGAAGTTCATTTTAACCTAAAAGTCATTAAGAAATGTTCAATTAATAGCATGAATTTAAGGTTTATTCAAATGAGCCAAGAATGAATTTAAATTCACTAAACGAATTCAAACTTTAATCTAGCTGAGGCTCTAAAAAACTAGAATTAATTTAATTAATTTGAGAATCGTGCCCCTATGAGACGAGCACACGATCTAAATTAATTAAGCTAATTTGCCTAATCTAGTCAAAAGCCCCCCAAAAAAAACTATTAGCTAGGCCCAACAATCTAAAGTCCAAAACTACCAAAACAAGGCCTAAGGCCCAAACCCACTAAAACATGGCCTAAGGCAAAGGCTCAAACTACATAAAAAAAGGGACCAAACACAAGAATACATACATAAATACTATATATTAAAAAAATTTGTAAACTTTATAAAGTTATATAGTATACTTGAAACATACAAACCATATATCAATTTTGCAAAATCATTTATATGTATTATACGCCTTAAGAAAACAAGATTACATTTAAAAAAAATATAGATGCTAAAAAAACTTTTAAGAAAATTATGTATATATCCCTTGTAAAAATGGTATATATGTTACAAACCTCTTTTTTTTAAAAAAAAACATAGCTGCACATATTATATTTAAAAGCTATATTATATGTTCAAAGAAACTATATATATATATAGTATAAACTTTAACATATAAATGTTTTGAAAACCCTAACCTTATAAAACTATATTTATACGAAAATACATATTATGTATAAAAACACTATGTATAACCCTACACGACCGTGGGGGTATGTGAGTGGTCGCGCGTGCGGCGCGTGGAGTTCTCTGGAACTTTCCGCGTGAATCTCAGTCATCCAATTATAATCCTAGATCCAACGGCCCGGGATTAGTTGCCAAAGAAAAAGGGCAATTAGGGTTTCAATTATTATTAGGGCTTTGTATATTTAGGGCCTTATTGGGCCGGAAAGGGGGATATGTATTTTTTAGTTTTGGTTGTAATTGGACTGTTATATATAAGAACTTGAGGTTTTTATTTATTTATTGGGCTTACTTATTTAGTTTTGTAGTTTTAATAATACTAATTATTATAACAAAGATAATATAACGGTAATAGTAATATGATAATAGTATCCATATGAACATAATGGTAATAGTATGAATGATAGTTAAAGTCAAATATAACAACAACAATAAAATCTTAATAATATACTATCTAGTAATAATAATGTTTAAGGGTCATTCTCCTTTTTTCTCAATTTTTTCAAATGGATAATAATAGTACTATATAATGTATAACACTTGATATTTAGGGGTTTTTATGATAATAAGAGTGATGTATATAGTAAAAGCAAATAATAATACTAATCTTCTTATTGTTTATTTATGTTAACAGTAAATCCCTTATTTGCAAAAAAGCGTAAAAATGAATTATCACATCGGATAAAATTAGTGATTACAGTTGTCCCTCTTTGCTTATCCATGTGGAACAAGAATAAAGCAAAGACCACAAGCACTAATTTTATCCGACTTCCCTGTCGGGCGATTTGCTCTTCCAAAATGGCAACGGACAAATCCATTTATCTTGTTTTCCCGAAGCGGCGAAAACGAATGGGTGACGCTGGCGTGTCCTTCTAAAGTAGCAACGAGCAGGCAGATAAGCGACTCATTCGTTCGAAGTGGCAGTAAACAAATCTAAATAACTTTTTTCCCGAAATGGTAGAAAATAGACCAGGTGGTGTTGACACGTCCTTCGAAACGGTAGTAGACGAGCCGACTAAACTTCAAATGACTCATTCCTTTAAAATGGCGGTGAATGAATCCTAATGACTTGTTTCCCCTAAATGACAAAAAGAAAAGTGGACGAAGGCGACATGTCCCTCGAATTTGTTTCCCTAAGCGGTTGAAACGAAACCAAGAAAATATGGTATGTCCCTTTGAAGCAATGATGAACAATGGTGTAGACGAGTTCTTCCGAAGCGTCAGTGAACAAAAAGTTAGCCCCCGGCCTATCCTTTGAACCTGTAGAAGATAAATGATTATGAAGGAAAAGGTTAGCATGCTCCTAACATAGGGATGTCTAACTAGGTATGATGAATGAGTGAAGTCAATTTTCTTGGTCAGTTTCTTTTCCTGATCCCTCAAACTCAATCTTCCATTGTTCTTCTCTATTCTTCTTGGTGAGGGTGGTACCCATTCTCTTACTCAGGTTTTCCCATTATGCCCATCTTCCTCGAGTCCTTGATCCTTTTTGTTCTAAAATGCCCTTTCGGGTTTTCACTTTAGGAAGTCATTTTTTTCTTCTTCTTTTTTCTTTTTTTCTCACACATTTTTTTTTCTTTTTCTTTTTTTTCTTTTTTGTTGTTTTTTTCTTTATTTCTCTTTCATTTTCATTTTTCTTTCAAACGCCCTTATGGGTTTTCTCCTATCACTCCTTGAATTTTAATACGAGCAACCTTTAGGGCCTTGGCTTGGTGGATCTTGCTAACTTCGTCTTTAATGATCTTCTGCTTTATCTTTGGCGGGCTTTCTTCTTATCGGGAAACAACCTGCATTTGATGGATCAAATCACAGTAATGCTAAGAAATCCTCTGTTTTTTTACAATCTATGTTAATCTATCCGCGTGATGTTTGTGAAATAGACAATATATATTAGAATAACACTTTATTAATACTAGAAGAGATATTAGGACAATTTTGACAAGTTTGGAAAACATGAGATGATATAGATAATATCAACCGTGTGAATGATTAGAACCTGTCGACCTAGGTAGATTCCTTGATAGCCACGCTTGGTTGGTACCTATAACAATTTGGGGCCGAAGCATAGTCTTTCATCTGGAACCAGGCCTATTAATCGGATACCAAGAATCTTAACCTATTTGAACCGCCCTATTTGGGTTTTTAATCCAGATCATCCTTTGGTTTTAAGGCACCCATATTTGGGTTTTCACCTTAAACCCTCTTTTTTCTTTTGTTCTTTATTTTTTCTCTATTTTTTATTTTTTATTTTTTTTCTCTTTTTTTCTTTTCTTTTTTCTTGCCCTTTATGCGTAATATTTCTTGACAGAGTCTGAATTGATCAGGTTACTCAATTATTTTCCATCCATTTCTGCTAAAATTAACGCTCCACCGGAGAAAACCTTTTTCACAACTTAAGACCCTTCCCAGTTTGGCATCCATTTTCCTCGAAAATCTCTTTGATTTAATAGGATTCTCTTAAGCACCATATCTCCTACTCGAAACTCCCTCGGGCGAACCTTCTTGTTATAAGCACGCATCATCATTTTCTGATACATTTGGCTGTGACATATGGCCTTCAACCTTTTTTCTTCAATAAGGTTCAAATGATCAATCCTAGCATGCATCCATTCGGCTTCGTCCAACTTGACCTCATTCAAAATTCGAAGTGAGGGGATCTCTACCTCGATGGGCAACACTACCTCTGTGCCGTATACCAGAGAATATGGTGTTGCCCCAGTAGAAGTTCTCACAAAGGTCCGATAGGTAAACAGGGCAAAGGGTAGCCTTTCGTGCCAATCCTTAAAAGTCTTTGTGGTTTTCGCTATAATTTTTTTGATATTCTTATTTGTTGCTTCTACCGCTCCATTCATCTTGGGGCGATATATGGTAGAACTATGGTGTACAATTCTGAACTATTCACACACTTCGGTCATCATCTTATTGTTTAGGTTGGAAGCATTGTCGATGACGATTCTTTTGGGTAGACCAAACCGATACATGGTTTCTTTCTTCAAGAACTTGCAAACCGTCGCTCTAGTGATGCTGGCATAAGATGCGGCTTCCACCCACTTTGTGAAGTAATTTATGGCTACCAAGAAGAACCGATGCCCGTTGGAAGCCTTCGGGTGTATTTAACCAATAACATCCATGCCCCAAGCAGCAAAAGGCCATGGAGAATTCATGGTATAGAGTGGAACTGGCGGGGAGTGTATCTTATCGACATATATCTGACATTTGTGGCACTTCTTGGAATAGTTGGTGCAATCTTCCTCCATGGTTGACCAGAAGTAGCCATATCTCATTATCTTTCTTGCCATTGAGAACCTACTCGCGTGGGTCCCATAAAATCCTCTGTAGATTTCGGCTAGAATAACTTTGGCTTCTCGAGTATCGACGAATCTTAATAGTACTTGATATTTTCTTCTTTTGTACAAAATCTCCCCATTAATGACATATCATGATACTAGCCTTCGGATAGTTATTTTATTATTATCATTAGCCTCTTTCGGGTAAGCTCAAAGTTTGATGTATTAGAAGATATCATGGTACCATGGTTTACCATCTTCATCCTTCTCTAAACTATAACAATGAGTTGGTACCTTAAAAGTCTGCATTTCAACTGACTTTATTTCAGCTATCAAGTTCAAATTGGAAACAGCGGGCAAAGTTGCCAGGGCATCGGCCATCTGATTATCCCCCTTGGCAAGTAAACAAAGCTAACTTCTTCAAAATTCTCAACCAACTCTTGAATCAGTTCATAGTACTTGATCAATTTTAGATATCTAGTTTCCCACTCCTTCCGAAGCTGGTAGATCACCAAGGAAGAGTCTCCAAAAACTTAGAGTATTTCGACTTTTCTTTCAATGGCCGCACGAAGCCCCATGGCGTAAGCCTTGTACTCGGCTATGCTGTTGGTGCAGAAGAATTCCATCCTACTGGTAAAGGGGTAGCAGACCTCATCAGGAGAAATCAATACTGCTCATATTCCATGACCCAAGGCGTTAGACGCTCCGTCAAAGTAGAGCCTCCAAGTGTTTTCTTCGGCAATGGGTTTATCCTTGAGGACAACACTGATCAAATCTTCGTATGGGAAGTCAAAGTCTAACAGCTCGTAGTTGCCTCCAAGTGTCCGTCAAAGTAGAGCCTCCAAGTGTTTTCTTCGGCAATGGGCTCATCCCTGAGGACAACACTGATCAAATTTTCGTATGGGAAGTTAAAGTCCAACGGCTCGTAGTTGCCTACAGCGCGACTTGCCAACAGATCTGCCACTACACTTCCTTTTATCGCCTTCTGGTTCACGTAAACAATATCGAATTCTGAAAGTAACATTTTCTAGAGAGCCATTTTCCCAGTAAGCGCTGGTGCCTTCATTAGACACTTCAATAGGTCCAATCAGGAGATTAAGTAGGTGGTGTGATACAACACGTATTGCCTGAGTCTCTTTGTAGGCTACACCAAGGCATAACACAGCTTTTAGATCAAGGGGTACCATACTTCACACTCCATGAACTTCTTGCTTAAATAATAAATTGCCCTTTCTTTCTTGCTAGAGTCATCATGTTGACCTAGCACGCAACCTATCAAATTTTTAAATACGGACAGATACATGATTAATGGCCTATCTGGCACTTGTGCTACCAAAACTAGAGCGCTGGTCAAATACTTCTTAATTTTTTCTAATGCTTTTTGGCAATCTTCGTTCCAGATTCCCAGGTTATTCTTTCGAAGAATTCTGAAGACGGGGTCATATTTCTCAATTAGTTGGGAAATGAATCGAGATATGTAATTCAACCTTCCCAAAAATTCACATACTTCCTTTTGTGTTTGAGGTGGTGGAAGATCTTGGATTGCTTTTACCTTATCCGGGTCGATCCCGATTCCCTTTTGGCTTACCACAAAACCTAATAGTTTCTCGGATGTAACTACGAGGGTACACTTAGAAGGGTTGAACTTCAGCTGGTATATCCTTAGTCTCTGAAAGAGTTTTCACAGATTCTGATTATGCCCCCCTTCGGTTCTTGATTTGGCTATCATGTCATCTATATACACCTCGATTTTCTTGTGCACCATGTCATGAAACAATGTCACCGTGGCTTGTTGATATGTCACCCTAGCGTTCTTCAACCCGAAAGGCATCACCTTGTAAAAAAATGTACCCCACATGGTCACAATAGTGGTCTTCTCCATGTCATCGGGATACATTTTGATCTGATTGTATCCCGAAAAGCCATTTATGAACGAGAACCAAGCATTTTCGGCGGTATTATCAACCAATTTGTCAATGTGAGGCAAAGGGAAGTTGTCTTTGGGGCTTACTTTGTTAAGGTCCCTGTAATCCACACACATGCGGACCTTCCCATCCTTTTTAGGTGCCGGTACTATATTGGCTACCCATTTCGGGTATTTAGAAACCTTTAAGAATCCTGCATCGAATTGTTTATGTACTTCTTCTCTAACTTTCAGCAACATTTCTGCTCTCATCCTTCTAAGTTTTCATTGGACAAGCTTGCATTATGGCCTGATAGGGAGTTTGTGAACCACGATATCAGTGTTCAAACCCGGCATATCCCGATATATCTATGCAAACACATTATTGAAATCTGAAAGTAATTCCCCCAACTCATGCCTAACTTCTGATGTCAACGTACTGTCGATTCTTACGTCTTTCTTTTCCTCGTCAGTCTCCAGATTCAGGATCTCTATCTTCTCCTAATACGAAAAGATTTAATTTTCTTCACTTTCCAACTTCCTCAACAACTCATCCGGGACCTCATCATCCTCCTTGTCAATCTCTGTTGGGCATGTGGGTCACTCAAAATCTACCTTGGGATTAGGTTCCAAGTCATTCATATAGTTTACGTTAAGGGGCCTGTACGATTTTAAAAGTATGCATTGGCGAAAAGAAAAAAATGGTTTATGAATGAATAAATAAATAGGTAAGTAAGTAAATGGATAAATGAATGAATAATAAATGAAATGAATGCTATGTTTGCAATTTGAGAAAGTGATATATAAAAAAAGCTCATTTTATTGAAAGCGGATAGATAATGACATAGTGGTCTTTCTACAAAAGATGCATGTTACTCATGGGCTAAAAGCAACGTGGTGGTTCTGGGTATTACTTTGATTCGAGTCTAACAGCCACAAGCATATCCTCATAGGCTCAATTGGTGAGTTCTTCACCCGAAAAACATGGGCGGATCTTGGCCAAATACTGGATAACCTCGTCGTCTTTGCAAATCAAATTTACGTCAATTTCTTCCAAAGCTTTACAGACTAATTCTTTATGGAGGTGTTCATCTCCTTCTCGAATTATTTCATGGACATCCTGTTCAGGATTCCTAAGTCCGCCCGATTTAAAGATACCTTTGAAATCAATATAAGCTATAGGGGCCCAAGGGATGTCCTTTACTCTGAGCCGAGCCTTCCTTTGCTCTTGTCTCTTCCTTCACTCTTGTTTCTTTTACAAAAAAATTGGCCTATAATCGATTCCAAATCGGTCGACCTTATGGATTACCTTGATGGGCTGAAGTCCTTGTAGATTTTGTCACAATCATTTCGTTTTTCTTGCCTCTCTTCCTAGGGTCTCAAACACTACTATTTTGGTACAACTTGACAGCTTAGAACAAGGAAGTGGGTTCCCCTCAGCGACAAAGGTAGCGTTGACAAACTCTAATACCCTGAATGTACATTTTATCTCCTCTTTATCGGTATAAATATATGGTGTGCCTGAGGTCACAGAAGCGACGATGTCTTACTCGGCGTTCATTGTCACTAACTTCCCCTTAGTAACGAATTTTAATTTTTGGTTGCAGTACAGACGGGACAATGCCGACTGAATGTATCCATGGCCTTCCTAGCAGATAGTTGTAGGATGGCTGAATGCCTATAACCACAAAGTCAACCACATATTCGGTAAGGCCAACGAGCATGGGTACTTCTATCTTCCCAACCACATCTTGTTGGGTCCCGTCAAAAGCGCGCACTGTGTTATGACAAGGCTTCATATGTGGACTATCGATCGGTAACCATTATAAAGTGGCTAGTGGCATGACGTTCAAGGCGGAGCCACTGTCAATCAGCCCTCCCGATAACACATAGCCTTTACAGTGAGTGGTAATGTTCAGGGCCTTGGTGGATCCTCTACCTTCCCGTGGTATTTCACCATCGCTGAAAGTGATGAAATTATCGACAGTGATATGTCCAACATTTGATCTAACTTTTCGACCGAGATGTCGTTCAGGATAAAAGTCTGATTCAAGACTTTCAGTAACATATTTTGATGTTTTTCCAAGTTTAGCAGAAGATCCAATACCGAGATCCGAGCCTACTGTTTTCGTAGTTTTTCTATAACATTATATTCACTGTGTTTTAGAAATCTCAAGAATTCTTGAGCTTGGATTTCGTAACTATTTCTTTAATCTTTGAAGGTGGATCCTCTCCAAACATCTTCTAAGGTTTAACTCTGACTTCTTTTCCTTTTCCTTCTTGCTCCTCCGGTGCCTTTTGGTCCTCCGGAGCATAGCATCAACCACTCATTGTGAAAGCACTACATTTTTTACTTATTCGTTGTTGGGCTTCAAAAAGCCCCCATGAACAGGCTTTGTTTCCACTCCCATTTTATCTCATTTTTTATGAACTAGAAGAACTTGGTATCGTAACGCTTGCAGTGTAATTCCATGGGACCATCTGCGTATCCTTGAAAGATAAAGACTTCGGGGTAGCAATTATAATCTTGGGGTTCATCTTTGGTGTGTTGGCCTCACCAGGCTAGAGGCAGAGGAAAAATGGTCTCTTCGCACTGTACTTGGCGTTTTGATCCTCCAATGCGCAGACTTCAGATTCCATTTTCCCTCATTCATTCTCAAAAAACTCGATCTCTCTGTTGTTCATCATATGTTGAACTAATTGGTGAAACTCTTCACAATTCTGTTTCTCATGATCCCTTGACTGATGGTATTCACAGTACGGGCCACAACCCCTTTTCACAATCACCATTCTTCGGTTAATGAGACGGGCCATACACAACTACTGAAAGGCCCATCTCAACAGGGACCGTACCTCAGACACTTTTACCTTAGCTTTTCGAGCGCATTCTTCTTCAATGACATTTATACCTTACTCCCCGTGGTTCGGTAGGGAGTTATTAGCCGTGCTGGGTTCCCTTAACTGTAAAACTCTGGCCCAGATTAAATTCTGGACAAACTTCTTAAAGGCTATGCAATTCTCAATTGAATGCCCTAGGACGTCAGCATGGTACTTACAGTGTACCTTGGGGTCGTACCACACCGGGTAAGAGGGTTGTAAGGCATGACGTGATAAGGTCGAACTAGATTTGCCTTATACAACTAGGAGTATAGTTCTTTGTAAGACATCGGTATAGGAGTGAAAGACCGATTCTCATTCTCCTTCTTGGGGCCCCTATCTTCCCTCTTGTTAAAAACTCGAGCACTTCCCGCTGTTGCCTGGGGTTGGGAGATAGTGAGGTTCTTGACGGCCTCATAAGTGTTGGTGTTGTTTACTTCATTGTCTCTCTTTTTGTAGCTCTTTCATGCTGACTCCCTACTGTTAATAGCAGCCTCAACGCGTTCACCGATCATTACCATTTTCATAAAATTGCTAATGGGGTTGCTAATTAATCGATCGTATAGTGTCCTCTTCAGCATATCTATGAACATCAGTGTGATTTTGTTTTCAGAAAGTGGTGGCTGTACTTGAGTTGCTATATCGCGCCATCGCTGAGTGTATTCCCGAAGGCTTTCATTACGTCTTTGCTCCATTCTTTGTAACAAAAGACGATTAGGAACCATATCAGCTATATGCTTGCACTGGTCATTAAAAGCCTTGGCCAAATCTTTCCATGACTTGATCTAGGTGCGAGTGAGCTGATTATACCATCTCGAATCGGATTCTACTAAAATGTCTTAAAAACAACGGATTGCAACCTTTTCATTATCCGTGTACCTTGCCATTTTTCGGCAAAACATGGTCAGATGGGTAGTGGGACAAGTTGTTCAATCAAATTTTTCAAAGTCCGCAGTCTTGAATTTGTAAGGAATTTCCACATCCGGGACTAAGCTGAGTTCTCTTGCGTTTAGACCATAGTACCTTTCTTCATCCTCCTTCACCTGAAACTTCTCTTCGAGATCCTTTCGAGTGTCATCTAACTATTTTGAAAATTCTGCCTTTACTTGGTTAAATTTCTCCAACTCATCGAAATCTGGGATGTTATCCCCAACATTTTTGACGTTTTTGATCGTTATGCCCGGATGAGCTGGGGCGAAGGTGCCGGCCTGATGAGATGAGGATACTACTTGCGAAGGGTTATATGGGCTAGTAAAGAGAGGGTTCTTGAAAACTAGGGCATATGAGCGATCCCCCGAGTTTTGAGTTAGGTTCTCGACGATCTCCTTTCTTCTTAAATTGGACTTTATCAGCTGAGAAATCTCCTTCATCATATCTTGTTGGGACTTGATGATGGTGTCCTTTAGTTCCTGTTGAGCTCGTTCTAACTGGCCTCTAAGGTCGGCCTCCAACTTGGCAAAGCCTTCTTTTATTTTCCTTGTTCGTAAGCGAGTACGGTAGGGATGTGGAATGTAAAGAACCAAAATGCTATCTTTTTGAAATAAAAACCCTTTTAATTAATCGGTGGTAATTAGTTAAGATGCAACAAATGTACTGACTAAAAGATTATTAGCATTTAAACAAAAATGTAGACAAAACACAAAACAATGCATGAATGCAAAGAGCAACACTGAGCTCAACAAATATCATCGTTAAACGACTCGCATTACTAGAAACATAGTCTAGTTACAATGACTTAAAGAAACCCTACTACACATATGGCTTCAAGGTAGTATCGAGGTTAATAATCTCCCTTAGGATCCAAACAATCTTTTCTCTTTCTTCGGATTCATCATCTACACAGTCATGAAGTTCGGCGGCGTCTTCTGCTAGAAACTGTATTTTTTTAGCAACCTTTTGCATCTGAGCGGTCCATCATGCCAACTCTTGCTCCTGACTCCAGATTGTGTATGTGGTAAAGTATAGTTTCTCCAAACTTGGCGTCGAGCGTACTTGAATTGCTCCCCTAAGGCTGGCCGCGTGATCTTTAAGCTGTTGGACCTTAGCTTTCAATTCTTCGACACGCATCATTAGAGCTTGGTTTTCTGAGTTGCTAGCCTTTAACTTGCTAGTTGAGCTCTTGTTCTTGAAAAGAGACTTTTCCAAACATTTCACCTGATCTTTCAAGGCCTTATTTTGGTGTTGTTCCTTCTCAATCTGCCTAGAATGAGAGGTTTTTAGATTCTTCATTTCTTGGGTCAAAACGAGCACTTGATCCTTGTGCTCGTAATACATTCTCTTATAGTTCTCAACTCGTACCTTTTCTTTCTTAAGCCGAAGTTCTAACCCCTTGCTTGGTCCACTTTCTACAATTCTCTTACCCCTGTTTAGCCTTTTAAGTTTCTGAATCTCTCATTTTTTCCAATTTGAGCTCGAGCTTATCCTTTTTCCTCTGTAGACCCTTAATTATTCCTTCAAATTGTGTCTTCTCTAGTTCGAAGTTGATTTTTTCTTGGTGGGCCTTCTCTTCAAGCTTGAGGTACTTCTCTTGCTCCTCCTTCAGTTGTTTCCTCATTAACTCGGCTTCTGTAGGGTGTATGGACAATCTCTCTTCCATATATCTTCCTTCACGGAATTCAATCGATGAATGTTTTCATTAACACGATTAAACCACCATGCTTCGTATTCTGGGGTGGCCATGTACGGGGCATTCACAATCCTAACCTATCTTGCATTATTCCAGGTTGAGGAGGCGTTGTATACCATCGTCTTGTAGCCCTTCTCCTTTGCATAATCCACGTTGAATTCATTCAGACCCTTGGTGGCTAGCACGAACTGTTTTGAACCGTACTGTCTCAGAACTAGCAGAAGTGCATACGCGGTATGCCCCAAAAGGCCAAGTAGTGGTACCCATGGATGCTCTCCACATATATAGAGAATGTTCTTTGCCAACAACCATGGTGCTCTCCAAACTAAATCTCCATCTTTTAAATTCTGGAAGACATCTTTCCATACCTCCTCGGGCCATTGGGTTGGCCAATCGTTCTTTCGTAGAAACTCCTCTAGTGGTGAGAACTTGCCGTCATAAAGGGGTCTAGAGAAATTGGGATTAGTCCAAATGTGGGTGTAGAACCAAACAGTCAGAAGCTGTGGGCTTCCTCGAAAGTGTCTCCACCATTCTCCGACAAAACCTCAAAGATCGAAAAGTTTCAGCCAAGATCACGGGTACCGGGTTAGTCCCACTACTCAAAAGATCAAAAAGATCTAACACTAACGGATCAATGAGTCCCAATGCTCGAGAAAAGAGTACCAACCCGTAAATCAACAACGCAAAGAGGTTGCGTTGGACTTGGCCCACAGAATGTACAGAGGATAGGGTTAAAATCCCTTCCCACTTAAGATACCCCATACTGTTCCAAGTAGTAACCTGCTGCTCGACCCATGTTAGCAATGTGTCTGAGAAATTTTTTAACTCGGCCCAAAAAGCCTTATTCTTACTCGGCTTAGAATGCACCCAATCCATGTCAATCCTTTTTCAATTTATAAAGTCTCGTTATTCTTCGATTGTCGGGGTTAGATCAAAATTACCGATTGTGAAGTAGCTGTAGGCAAAGTTCCAGAAACTCACTAAGGCTTGCAATAGTGCTTGATCAACTGGAACCTCTAGAAAATATGCGATGTCACCATACTCTTCCCTGAAAGTGCTATTTGTTTCAAAGTCCCAATTGTTCCAAACTAACATCAGATTAGGCACATCATTAAACCTTGTGTTCATTAATGTCATGGCTGACATGGCTGATCTGAACCCAGTGGTAATATTGTCTCCCTCATGTAATTGCTCTCCTTCCGACCATACCTGAACATCAAAATTTTTTTATTATTGTTGCGGACTAAGTCTCCCATTGATCCAGTCTTTAACTTCAAACTATTTCTAACTCGGTGCGCTCTTCATGACATGATTAAATTTGCAAAACACGAAATAAAAAGAAAAGGAAAGGGAATAAGCGTTAGTCAAGTGATGGCAAATAAATCGAACAACAAGAAACGGGTAAACGCAAAACGAAATAAGCACCCATATGCAAATAAGAAGATAAACCTAACCACGTGATTTCTAGTTCACTAAGGGTATCCGCATGGCTCTAACGGGGTGGGCTTCTTAGATTCTCACACATGGGTTCGGTTCTAGACAGGGGTATATCTTATTACCTACTAAGGCAAAAAAAACCCAATTCTGGCTCATTACAAGCTTGGGAATTGGTTTTGGTTCAATGGAAAGCACGACCTAATGACGTTGAGAGCTACCCACGTGTCAAGAGATGTGGATTCTAGAAGTAAATTACCAACATGTGGAGGGCTACTTATGTGGGTATGTGACGTTTTACTCCTACTTAAGGGACGGAGCTCGGGTATAGAGCTTGATGATCATGGTGCAACACATATCGGTGAGTCCTTAGAAATTAAATGAATAATTAATTCAAAGACCGCCAATTATCAAAGCCCGTTCAATTGTAGTTACATTTTAAAAAAGGGTCAACCTTACTAGAACCGATTAAAATTTCGACAATTTTCCATCATTAAAAACAAAAAAATACTTTCTTGGCCTAACTATCTTTTTGTTTTGTAAAAAACAAAATTGTCTCCCCGGCGGAGTTGCCATGCTGTAGCGACATTTTCTTTTTTTTTTCTTTTTTATGAATATATGCATGGTTTTCTTTTAGAAAATCCGTCGATACGAATTATCCCATGTAGCACTTTTGAAATCGTAGTTTACAAGGATTTCTTTTGAAAACAATAAAAACTTGGAGTCGTCACTGGCTACTCGGATAAGGTAGGCTGAACACCACAAAAACCAGAGATTCGATTTGAAAGGGTTCAAGAGTTGGTTACGTATGGGGAAGGATTAGCACCCCCATCACGCCCGAAAACCAGTACTAAAATATATGTTGAATTTAATTGAAGGAAATTGTCGAAATTTGAAAATAATTTAATTTGATGACCTTCATTGAAAATTAACCTTAATTGAACGGGTTTTATTGAATTGGTGGGTTTAAATTAATTGGATATTTAATTAATAAGGTTGACGATACATCGGATCATAGATTAAACTGACATCAAATAAGCCCGACTGCCATGTTAATTTATGGTTCGAATCCCGCACATCACCTTTATGTATGGTGCAAACAATTAAGATGTGTTGTGATAATTTTTTCAAGTTTTCATTTCTCCTTGGGACGGTAAGAATTAATTCAGATATTTGGTCAACATCCTTTAAGCTCGGACTATTACGACACAAATATCAGAAGTAATAAATATCTCCCTTTTATGATTTAGATTAATTAATGCAAAATAAATGGGTCATATGGATGACAATTAAGAAATGACAAATAAAGGCACAAAAGTAAATACATAAGGCCCAAACCCAAGACGTAACCTATGAAGGCTCAAATTATGAAAAGCCCGAACGGTGATCTAATTGTTAATTAGGTGAATCTAGTATTTAATCCTTGGTTGATTGCCCTAAAGACTAAAGCTCTAACAAATTATGATAATTAACTTAATGTTAATCTCAACTTTGAAGTTCATTTTAACCTAAAAGTCATTAAGAAATGTTCAATTAATTTAATGAATTTAACGTTCATTCAAATGAGTCAAGAATGAATTTAAATTCACTAAACGAATTCAAACTTTAATCTACCTGAGGCTCTAAAAACTAGAATTAATTTAATTAATTTGAGAATCGTGCCCCTATGAGATGAGCACACGATCTAAATTAATTAAGCTACTTCATCTAATCTAGTCAAAAGCCCCCCAAAAAACTTTTAGCTAGGCAATCTAAAGCCCAAAACTACCAAAACAAGGCCTAAGGCCCAAGCCCACTAAAACATGGCCTAAGGCAAAGGCCCAAACTACATAAAAAAGGGGCCCAAACACAAGAATACATGCATAAAAACTATATATTAAAAAAATTGGAAACTTTATAAAGTTATATAGTATACTTCAAAAATACAAACCATATATCAATTTTGCAAAATCATTTATATGTATTATATGCCTTAAGAAAATAAGATTACATTTTAAAAAATATATATATAGATGCTAAAAAAACTTTTAAGAAAACTATGTATATATCCCTTGTAAAAATGGTGTATATGTTACAAACCTTTTTTTTAAAAAAAAACATAGCTACACATATTATATCTTAAAAGCTATATTATGTGGTCAGAGAAACTATATATATATATATATATATATATATATATATATAGTACAAACTTTAACATATAAACGTTTTGAAAACCCTAACCTTATAAAACTATATATATTATACGAAAATACATATTATTTGTAAAAACACTATGTATCATAGAAAACATATATTAGGCATCTTAAAACATTGTTCGTAATATAGAAACCATACATCAAACATAATATACCACATACCATAAAAACATATATTATAAACATGTGTCACAAATATCAAGGTCTAAAAGCAACCATTCTATATGAACATTTATCAAACATATCAAAACAACAAATTTAAACATAAATATAAACAACAACAATATGAGAAAATTAAAATAAAATGTATAAAATTCAGGGGCTTATACACTAGAAAGGACCAAATTGAAAAGAAATAAAATAGAGGGGTGAAATTTAAAAGGAAAACGAGGACGAAATCGTAAATCGGTGAAAAGTTTGAGGGACCTAGGGTGTAAATAAAAAAGACAAAATGGCCTCGAGGGAAATTTTAAAAACGCGGAGGGACTAAGGTGGTTATTTCAAAAGGCGGAATGGCTTGTATAATGTAAATATCCCACGCAGAGGGACTAAATGAGTGATAAAAAAGGCGAAAGCCCTTCCGGACGTAATAAAATGGGGCGGAGGTCCTTATATAGGTATTAAACCAATTTTAAAACGCGAAAGTTTTATAAAAACCCTTCATTTTAGATATATTGCCTCTTTTGGCAAAAAACAGAGCCATCAAGCTCTTATAATCCCCCTTCTTTGTTCATTTGGGTTCATCATGAACCCAGATTTTGGTGACTCGCCACCGCGATTTCCAAAAAATGGCCACCGCTCCACCGTGTCGGATGACATACGACGGTGGCCGGTGAGGTCAAAAACCTACCAAAAACCTTATTTTCTTTTTAAAACCAAACCCGAGCCCGAATTACCCAAAAAAACATTGTAAAACGACCCCCTTTTGAAAACGCTGAAACCCAAAACCCTTGATTCAACCCCCTCTAGCTCGCCATAGCCGGACTCAAAAAGACCAAAATGATTGTTGCCGAAGAGAATAGGCGAACCGATGCGGCAAGCGCGAAGGTAAAAACCCTAATTTTGTTTCCTTTTTTGAGATGATGATGGAACTGGAAATTGAAAAAGAAATGGAGGGATTATACCTTAAGGTTTGAGGGTGTTTTCTCTGTGTTCTTTTCCTTGTGAAAATCCAGAATTGCTTACAAATTGATTTTTGAGTTCGGGTTTTATACCAAAATATTACTTGTAAATAAGAAAAAGAAAAATAAAAACTTTTTTTCTGTTGGCTACCTATTTTTCTGATATATTGATTTTTTTCCTGTGTTTTTTATTTCGGTTGATATTGCTTTTCGCCCGTGAGCCGTGACGTTCGGCTATGGGGGAGGGCCATCAGATGGCGGACGATGATGTCCTTCTTGTCTCCTAGGGTGTTGTGGTGGCTTAAGAAATGGGAAGGGGACTAGAGTAAGAAGCTGCTTGAAGAGCAAGGATCTATGGAGGCCGTCGGACCTGCCAGTGTGGTAATGGGATCAGACAATCAATCGCCGCGCGTGAGAAATGAAACGGCAAACGCGTGAGTGAAGTTAATGAGCCGTGCGTGAACCCTATTAGCGCGTGGGGGTATCTGAGTGGTCACCCGTGGGGCGCGTGGAGTTCTCTAGAACGTTCCGCGTGAATCTCAACCATCCGATTATAGTCCTAGATCCAACAGCCTTGGATTAGCTGCACAAGGAAAATGGGCAATTAGGGTTTCGGTTATTATTAGGGCTTTGTATATTTAGGGCCCTATATGTATTTTTTGGTTTTGGTTGTAATTGGACTGTTATATATAAGAACTTGGGTTTATTTATTTATTTATTGGGCTTATTTATATAGTTTTGTAGTTTTGATAATACTAATTATTATAACAAAGATAATATAACGGTAATAGTATTATGATAATAGTATCTATATGAGCATAATGGTAATAGTACGAATGATAGTTAAAGTCAAATATAACAACAACAATAAAATCTTAATAGTATACTATCTAGTAATAATAATGTTTAAGGGTCCTTCTCCTTTTTTTTTCAATTTTTTTTCAAATGGATTTTAATAGTAATATATAATGTATAACACTTGATATTTAGGGGTTTTTATGATAATAAGAGTGATGTATATAGTAAAAGCAAATAACAATACTAATCTTCTTATTGTTTCTTTATGTTAATAGTAAAGCCTTTATGTGCAAAAAATGTAAAAACGGGTTATCACCCCAGATAAAATTAGTGATTACAATTGCATAGACGTTTTAAATTTTATTTAGAATGAACTATACTGATAATCAATGAATATTTAGAGTGCTTTCACTTTGGTCACTGAAAATCGAAAAACTTCCATCACAATCATTAAAGTTTAATTCGCTTTTACTAGGATCACTATCATTAGCTCTTGTTAAAAAAATATTAACGTAACACATTAAAGTATTTTTTCTTTAAAGAATCATATTTTCTCAAATTTACAACCACTGTCAAAGCCAAAATTATGATGAGCATAGCAATCGACGACCAATCTCAACTGTGGGTAAAATATGTTTTGCCAGAAGATTAACACAGTTTGGTTTCAAGTTGATCTAACGGTATATTAGAACAAAAAAATCTCAATTGAAACTAAAAATTGATCTGTCAATGTTAACTATAAGATCAATTTGAAATCAAACGATATTAATCTTCGAGCCAAAAGAATCCTTACCATCGTTGGTATTGATCGATGATTGCTTTGTTAATTAGAATTTTGATTTTGGTGGCGGTTGTAAATTAAAAAATAGGATTTTTTTGGGGAAACGACTTCAATGTGTCACGTCAGCACTTTTTTAACAATAATGGTAGTAATAAAAGTGAATTAAAAGTTTAGTTAATGTAAAAATAATAATTAAAAGTTTATCAGAATATAAAAAATCGTTTAACTTTCAAGTATTTGTTTAAATGTTTCTTACAAAGATTTTTACCTTGTAATTATCACAAGATATCAGAATATAAAAAATCGTTTAACTTTCAAGTATTTGTTTAAATGTTCCTTAAAAGTAATCTTTGTTTAGTGGGAAACGAATTTTGGATCTTTCCTTAAAATGGGAAAGCCCGAAGTAACTGGTAAAAGAAATCTCTTATTTTGGGACTAGTATACTTTATTTTGTTCTTCCAAGCATCTCTAATTCTAGTCTCTAGGCTATGAGTAATATTTTATAGCTCACTAGCAAATGAGAGTATTGTATTCGGTGATATGATTTATCCCCATTCAAAATTCAAATCCACCCTCCACCCAGTTCGGAAATATTTTATAAACGAACACAAATGTATAGATGTATTCGATTCATTTATGTTCACGAGTAAATTTATTTGCTAGTTCGTTTATGTGATCTTGTTTTTTTATATTTTAAATATTAGCGAAGGTAGGTACTAAATTGAACATACAGAAAGTTTTAAAGTTCAAATTGTGAAGCCTAAGGAGCTTAAGGACTAGTGGTGTAATTTTACTATTTTGACGAACATGTTAGCAGGCATATAAACAAACTTATTCGAGAACGTTTCATGAATATGTTTGCAAACGATAAATAAACATGTTCGCTAACACTAAACAAACAAATACAAACATATTCAAAAAATAAATAAACGAACATGATATTAAAAATTTAAATGAACAAAAATAAAATATAAATACTTTTAAAAATAAATATCTGAACATAAACAAAACCTTCTTCGTTTAAGCTAGGTTCTTTACCCAACAAAACCTAACCGAAAAAAAAGCCCATTGGACAAGACAGTAAACCCCTGCTGTGGAGATACGTGCACCAAAGAATCAGCCAATCAGGCTGTTGTGAAAGCCTTTCCTATGTAAATGCTTGAAAAATTTTGGTAGCAGCTCAAATATTTCCTACGTAAATTCTTCTCAAAACAAAATCAACATATCCTGTTTCATTAATATGTAAACAAAGAAAACAACTTAACCCATTCAAAGCTTCTTTTTCTTCTCTTTTCCATGCCTTTGGTTTCTTTCTTAATTTTCATCAATAGATTGTGAACTTTTGTTGCATTTTCTTTTTATTTACTCAATAAAATATATACTATTGTTATTTAAAAAAAAAAAACTATAAATCATCATTTAAAATTCAAACACAAAATCAATATATATATATACATATATATAAATCCTTTACTAATTCATTTATAATTATCTATTGGGTAGTGTTTGAAAATATATTTTTTACATAAATTATTTTCGTTGATAAAATTTATTATATATAAAATAATAAGTTTTCAGCTTTAATTGAGATGATTTATTTGGTAGCCCAAATAGAAAACTAGTACGGTGGGCTACCAGGCCTCAACAAACACAACCTAACAGGCTTGGACCACACTCGTTTAAAATCAAATGAAGGCTAAAATCGACAATTCTCATAACCTTTTACATTTTGTATTATTTACGAATCTTGCCATTTGCCTCCTCCCCTCGAAGAAAACCCCATCTCATTTTACTTTTTTTCTCTACCTGGTCGGTTTCATCTCCCAACGACAACCCCGAAAAAATAACCCCCACAAATATTTCAAATTCCTTTTTAAATTCTCGAAATCTAAAATCGAAAGCCATAAATCTCTTCGAATCCGATCTTCAATTCCTCGCTCAAAATCAATCTGTCATGGGTTTTATCTGAGCATATTTGGTAAAATCCTTCCCTCCACTGCTGCTGAATTTCTCGATTTTTCCTGATTTTTATTTGATTTTTTCAATTGTTTTCTCGCAGAATTTAAGTGGATTTTGAGAGTGAAGTGAGTGAGTCATGAAGCGGGAGTTGGATTACGGATTGGAGGTTTCACTCCTTCCAAGTCGGGATTCAGTGACTCAGTCTCAAACACGGGCCAGTTCTGGTAGTAGTTGTGGAAGAGTTAAGGGTACTCGGGTGAATGGTTACATTGTTTACACTCGAGTTAAAAAGTCGAGAATTAATTGCCGTGATGAATGTTCGGAGAACTTAGGAAACATAAAGCTTAAGGATTTTAATAAGCTGATAAATGGCGTTAAAGAATGTTTAATTGATGAGGATCAGAAGAATAAAGCTTTGAAAGAAGCAAGTGATGTGAAGAATAATGTAATTGAAAGTGTGATTGGAGTTAGACCGGTAAAGGAAAATGTAGTGGGGGATAATGTTGTTGATAAGAGTTTTCTTGATCGAGATATTGTTGAAGGGGGTTCGCTTGTAGAGGCTTTGATTGAAGAGAGCCGTATTATTGGAGAAAATGCTATTGTAGGGAACCTGGTAGTTCAGAAAATTGGAAGTGATGGTAGGCCTGTTGTTCAATCTAGGCTTTGTAACGTGTCTGGTACTAATTTGGGAATGGTCATGTCTAAAGAAGAGTCGATGAATGAGCTTGAGAAATGTCGGGTCGAGGAGGGAAGTTTTGAAGGATCTTCAATGCAGATTGTTGACAGTAGTGATGGAAATAATGATGATTTACTCTTGAAGACCCTGAAGCGGCCTAAACGATCATTATTGAAACCCAAGATTGAAGCAATTGACAGTTTGCAGTGCCAACAGCAGACTGTTGAAAACGTGTTAATTTCAAATTTTGGTGGAGATGAAGCAGCTGAAGTTAGTGACTTGACGACTTCAAGGAATGATTTGGAATTTAAAATTTCAAAAGAAATTGCTCTTAATAGGTGCCCAATGACAGTTAAAGAGCTCTTTGACACTGGTTTGCTCGATGGGGTTCCAGTAGTTTACATGGGTACAATTAGTAGTAAGGTGGCTCTTTGCTTCCTCAGTTATTTTTATTTTTGAATATGTTTTCTTTTCTTTATTCTTTTACTTTGAAATTTAAATGTGGTAAGTAATTTAAGGCTTAATGTTAGTTGTATATTAATTTCAGACAGCTGGTCTTCGGGGCATCATTACAGATGGAGGAATTTTGTGTTCTTGTTCCTTGTGCAAGGGACGCAGAGTAAGGAGTTTCTTTCCTAAGTTGGAGTGTTGGACATGTAACTCCATGAAGTTATAATTGCTATCATTGAACTTGCTGCCACTTTGTTTCTTATTTTAGGTTGTTCCACCTTCCCAATTCGAGATTCATGCTTGTAAACAATACAAACGTGCAGCACAGTATATCTGCTTTGAAAATGGGAAGAGCCTGCTTGAAGTGTTGAGGGCATGCAGGAGAAGACCTCTGCATACGTTAGAAGCAACAATTCAAAATATCCTTCGCGCTTTACCTGAGCAAAAATGTTTCACTTGTAGAAGATGCAAAGGTAACTTTTTTTTTTCTTGTTCAATCCATTAGTATTAACAGAGGCAAGTAACAAGAATGGTTTTGATTGTATTGGGGTCTTATTCTTTTCCATTATCTTTTTCCTAGGTTCATTTCCCGTTGTACATGTTGGCCAAGTTGGATCACTTTGCAATTCATGTGTGGAGTCAAAGAAATCTCAGTGCAGCTCAATGAATGCACCTAGTGCACGAGCTAGGTATGCTTTCATATAAGCATTGTTTGTAAAAAATAGTAATTGAAGATTCAAAAAAATAGTAATTGATGTCTCTTCTGCGATAGAGTTTAGTTGGTAGGGATCTTAATGTTCGTCAATAGGTGAATGTTCTTTTAGTTTGGCAACTGCACTGTTTTGTGTCTGAATTTGTAGTTTTATGATTGGGTTATCTAAACTGTTTGCAATTTGCACTATATCTCCATGGTAACTAAGCATTTATTACTATTTCACTATCATGTAATGTAATACCCCTTGATGGTGTTAGAATGAAACCTGTGATTCTGTGTATAGTATTGGTTGGGTTTTCAATGTCCATTCGGCTATAACTGATTGACACGTAGTAGAAAAATAGGCATGCAACATTTACTTGACTGATATTATTCAGCATGCACACCCTTCACATAAATTCATGTTATTCATTTTTCCATGGGAGCATATGTAACTGAATTACAGTATGAAATTAAATATGACAAAGTTGTAAGGAAATGCTTGTTTATATTTTTCACTAAGTTTCCAGTATTAGTGCCTAGATAAACGTCTTATTTTATATTTACTATTTTTTTTGTTATTTCAGATCACAAGAACCTGTTTTGATGTCACAGTCCTTTGGAAGTGCGCCATTGACTATCTTTCCACAAAATAGAAGTCAATGGAAGAAAGCGAGCAAGTTAGTATCTCTTAATTATCTTCTTCCTTCTTCTTCCTTTTTGGTGCTGTCTTTTTTGTTACGAGATGAGATGAATTACTGATATTTTATGCCTTTTTTCGTGTGCCACTTTCTACCTTGCTTCAGGTCATCAGAGCTTGATTTGACTTCAAGTTCACCGGAGTGCTCTTCTTCATTATCTACTTCTTCAAAAAATAGAAGAACATGGATTACATCAAGAAAGTTGGTGATTCATTATGTCTTACGACTGTTGTTGTTTACTGTTGCATAATTCTGTCTTTAACCCTTTACCCCCCATTCATGGGAATAAAAATAGTCTAATGTGAAGATCTATAATGGTGCTAGTTTAAAGTTCAATCTGTGTTCCTTTTTTTAGGTTGTAGTTTGTAGATCATGCTTCCACCTTTGTTATATCCAGGTTAACAAAACCAGGATTATTCACAAAGTCCTTGAAGAGTGCTTCAGTTGCATCAGTTCATATTCCCTCACAAGATAAGGGCCAAAGGAAAATAAAAAAGAAGTTAGTATCCTTTGTTTTATCCTTTTTGCTTTTGTGATTTATCACGGTATAGGTTTCTGACTTCTGTTTTACTTCATATTCCTGCTAAGTTTTATAACACATTGAACTGTTTCAGTGAAGCTTTTTCTCATAGTATTTGGTATTTTCTTCATGCTTATTTCCTTTTCCCTTTTGTGCTTTTATTTGAATTTCTTAGGTCAGTGAACCTGGTTTTGACTCCAAAGACCTTCAGAGGTGCCTCATCGCCAATGCATTCACCCAATGGAAGTCAATGGAAGATGACAACAAAGTTGGTACCTTTTTAATATATTTCTAGACTAAGCCTATTCTTTTCCTTTCTTGATGTAATCTCTTTTTCTTGTTTTTTAAATTTTTTTAGAGATCAGCGATTGCATAAGTTGATATTTGAGGAAAATGGACTGCCTGATGGAACTGAAGTTGCATACTATGCCTGTGGACAGGTAATTGAGATAAAATTAATCTATTTTATGCCTTTGTAGTTGGTACCTCAGTGGTGCATAAAGTGTGATTAGTTTTAATGGGCAGAGATTGCTTGAGGGCTACAAAAAGGGCTGTGGGATAATTTGTCGTTGTTGCAATTCTGAGGTATTATGCTTTTACTGCTGGAGCTTCAGAATTTCAAAATTGCTTTGTGTGTCTGTTTAGGCTGTTTCCTTTTATCGTGCAGGTTAGCCCTTCACAATTTGAAGCTCATGCTGGTCGGGCTTCTCGTCGAAAACCGTATGTTTTTGTATCAAATACTTTCGAGTTTCCTTCCTCTGTTTCTTTTCTTTGTTTGCTATATGTTGATTATATTTGTGCTTTTTGGCAGCTATGCATACATTTACACATCTAATGGGGTGTCTCTCCATGAACTGGCAATATCACTCTCAAAAGGTCGACATTATTCTGCCAAGGATAATGATGATGCATGCTTCATTTGTGCAGATGGTGGGAATCTTTTGCTATGTGATGGATGCCCAAGGGCCTTCCATAAAGGTTCAATTGTACATATTAAGAATTTATTTTCACTTTAAATCGGAAATGCTGGGATGCATGGTTTAATTTTGTTTTCTTGGTTACAAAGCTTTATTGTGTGTGTGTGTGTGTCCCTCCTCGCGGGGGCTGCATACTGTAAGATTTTATATATTTGTCAATGGCATGACTGTAAAGTTTTTTTTTGGAGACTGTAGCTTTACTTAGTCAACGGCTTTGCATATTAGCCTGATTTTTTTTATCTCCTAGCCTCTCTGGCACGTTATTCTGTGTATTTATTGGCATTTTGCTTTTATATGTACTTTTTCTGGACTTCATTTTGAACTTTAAGGAATTCAAAACTTGGTTTCAGGCGTATCCTTCCATTTTTCAACCTATTGAGATTCAGTTTCTTGTTTCTTAGTCTTGAATGAAGATGGTTGTGCTAGCTCTGAATTACCTAATTGATATTGGGTTGTTTTATTGATCTATGCAGAATGTGCATCTCTATCAACAGTTCATGGTCACTGGCTCTGCAAATATTGCCAGAATATGTTTATGAGAGAAAAGTGTGTGGAGCATAATGCGAATGCTGTTGCTGCTGGAAGGATTTTAGGAGTTGATGCTATAGAGAAAATAACCAGCAGATGCATGCGTGTTGTAAAAAACATCGAGGCAGAGCTTAGTGGATGTGCTTTATGCAGGTGAGGAGTCCATACTAGGATGGATCTGATTGAAGCTCGTAGTTGAAGATTATTCTTATGCAGCGTTCACTGTGATATTTCTGTAACTTTCTTTAATTTTGTGCTTGATACCCTTTGATTCGGTTTGATATTGTTCTCTTTGATTTGTGTCATATAGGGCTTACGATTTTAGCAAATCAGGATTTGGTCCTCGGACAATTTTACTGTGTGATCAGGTGGTGTTAGTTTTTCATTTCATCCTGTTTTGTTCATTGGTTTCACATCCGCTGATTTGCACATCCTTTCTTTTTCTTTATTTTTAATCATTATGGATCAGTGCGAGAAAGAATATCATATTGGCTGTTTGAGGACCCGTAAAATGGCTGATCTAAGGGTATGTATGTATTGTTTTTCTTGTTGTTCCTTTAAATATCCCATATGAACCTCTTTGTTGTCTTTTGGACATATTATTCTGTTAATGGACAAAGATACTGCATTCACTTGGTTCAACAGGAAATACCAAGAGGGAAGTGGTTTTGCACCTCTGATTGCAGTAGGATCCATTCTACGCTGCAGAAGCTGCTCATCTGTGGGTCAGAAAAGCTTCCAGACTCTTTTCTGGATGTTATAAAGAAGAAGAATGTAGAAAAGGGTTTAGGTTCTGATATCAATATTGACGTGAGATGGAGGCTGCTTAGTGGCAAATTTGCTTCCCCTGAAACTAGATTGTTGCTTTCTCAAGCTGTTGGCCTCTTCCATGTAAGCCTTGTTCATGTTTTATTTAGATGTTTCACTTTATGACCTATTGTTGTTTTCGTTGTTGATAAGACAGTGCAATGGCTCTGCATTTTATTTGCAATTATTATATTCTTATTTCAAGTATTTATTTGGAAAGTATGCTTTCCGGATTGAATGTGTTGCATTGAAGCATCAGTTGCACTGTAACTATCCTTTATGCTTCTCATCCTCATTTTTTCCTCGTTTTCTTTTTCCCTTCTGTTACAGTGGGGGGGGGGCACAATATTGAGTTTGTTGTTAATATAATCTCTTAATTTCCTAGAATTTAGCAGTGTTGTGCCTTGTGTCACGGCCTTAGCCTTTAGTTCACTCGGTCGCTAAGCCGTGCGACACTTGAAAAGGACTCTTCCCGATCAAGTCAGCCTTTTCTCTCGATTGATCTGCTCAAAATAAGCAAGCAACACATTAGTCCCGCGCCACAAAACTATTCTTCAAGCCATGGTCGAAACCGTGGGGCATAGCGGATGCACACAGTCGACCCCCAGCTTCCACGTAGGAAAGAAAAATGGTTTTTATTTTATTAGAAAAAAAGAAACATCGGGTTACATTAGAAAACTCACCCACACCATCGACTTGGGCGGTAGGGGCCGCCTCGATGGTGTGTAGGATACATACCTTTACCAGTGGATCAACCCAAACTCTGCCGACTGTCCACCCCCTACATATATGCGAAAAAAACATCATAGAAATGACCCGAGTAAACATTCTATTGTTTGAAATGAGGACACTTTTTCCTAACTAAAGAAATAATTGAAAACAAAGACTCTTCTTCCTAAAACATTGATGTGCTTGAAAATGGGGCATGGTAGAAGTGACTCGGTTGTGGCACCATGTGAGGGGATGGTCACAACATCCTCCCCCACCTAACTTGTCGACGCCCTCGTCGACTGAGCTGCAAGGAACTCCTCGATTTTCTGCTTGAACGCCTTTAGGTCATGATCTCTCTCCCAACTTGTCTCTTCGGCTCCGAGACCTTCCCACTTGACCAGGTACTCACGAACATGCTTCTTCTTAGACACCGTAACAAACCTATCAGCAAGGATCTCCTCAACTCGACGTTCTGCTGGGGGTTTGGTACAGATAGGGCCCCGATCACTCTGTCCTCGGCTAGCATCTGAGGGGCTCGCATGAAAAGGCTTCAAGTTGCTCACATGGAACACAGGGTGAACTTTCATCCATGAGGGCGGCTTGATCTTGTATGAGTTATTTCCAACTTTGGCCACAATCGGTACTGGTCCTTCATACTTTCGCACCAATCGCCGATCTCTATTCCGTAAGAACCACAATTGTTCTGCCATTAGGTTCACAAGCACTAGATCGCCAACTTTGAACTGCTGGTCCCTTCGGCCACGATCCGCCCACTTCTTCATATGTATTGCAGCTTTCACTAGATAAGCTTTGAGCAATCTGTCGTTTTTTTGGGCGCCACTCCTTTGAGAAATTAAAAGCTCGGGGACACTTTCCTTTGTATGACTCTAGAGTGGTGTGTGGAAGCTTGCATATTCTTGACTGTCACAATTTCAAAGGGGCTTTTATTAGTAGCGAGAACTCTTTTGTGAATTAAAACAAAGTTGTGCCACATCCAACAAAGAAGGCCAATTTTTTGGTTGGCCTGGATGAAATGCCTTAAGTACTCTTCTAACAACCCATTAAAGCGCTCTGTCTCGCCCATCCGTGCAGGGATGGTAACTTGATGACAAATTCAGTTTGGAACCCAACATCTTGAATAACTCTCTCCGAAATTTCTAGTGAACCGACCATCCTCATCACTAACGATATCTTGTGGGACACCCCAATACTTTACCACATGTTTAAAGACTAACCGAGTTGTCTCCTCCGCGAACAATACTTGGGGGCGAGGATAAATGTAGCATATTTTGAGAACCGATCCACCACCACAATGCGGCTCCAAGATCCCCACCCGAGGCAAGTTCACTATGAAGTCGAGTGAAATGCTCTCCCAAGGTCGTCTTGGCGCGACAATGGCTCCAACAATCCTGCAGTCTTTTGTCGATCCACTTTGTCTTCTTTGGCAAATAAGGCAAGTCTTGGTGTAGTCCATAACATCCTGTCGCATGTGCGCCAATAATATCCTTGTTCCAACAGGGCGAGTACGCCGCCAACCTTGGTGACTCCGCCCCGGGGAGTGTCATGGCATTCACGTAGTAGTTTCTGTCTAAGTTCTCCCGCTCTCGGGACATACATACGCGGACCTTTCGTCATTAGGATCCCATTCTCTACCCAAAAGGTCTTCGATTGGCCACTTTCCACCATCCTCAATATTGCCATCATCTGCGGATCCTTTCCCATATTCTCCATTATGAGTTCCCGGATGTCATTCGTCACCCTACTAGGCGACATAGGAGCAATCAATCTAAGGGTTGCGGATCGGCCCTTCGACTCAACGCATCGGCTACGATTCTTCTTCCCGACTTTATGCTCAAAATCGAAATCAAACTCCGCTAAGCGTTCTTGCCATCTTGCTTGCCTTGCCGATAGTTTTGATTGTGTCGGGATATGACTAGCGATTGTGTTGTCTGTTTTAACAACAAACTTTGATCCCAACAAATAATGCCTCCAAGCCACGAGACAATGGATCACGGCTAGAAGTTCTTTTTTTCGAGTTGCATATCTCGTCTCGGCACCACTCAACTTCCGACTCTCAAAGGCCACAGGTGGTGACCACCTGCATGAGTACTCCTCCTCCTATGGCAAAGTCGGATGCATCGGTTTCAACTTCCATTGGTTTCTCAATGTCCGGCAATACTAGAATTGGGTCGTTCATCGCAACAGTTTTTAGTCCCTCAAAAGCATTTTGACACTTTTTAGACCAGACCCACTTCTCACCTTTCTTTAACAAATTGGTAAGTATAGTTGTCCCTCGAGAGTAGCCTTCGACAAACCGTCTATAATAGTTAGCTAATCCCAAGAATGATCTGAGCTCATCGACACTCTTTGAGTCGGCCATTCTTGGATTGCCTTCACTTTTTCCTCATCCATTCGAACATGTCCACGCCAACGAGGTGTCCTAGGAACTTAATTTGAGTTTGGGCAAAAGCACATTTCTCCCTTTTAACAAATAGTTGATTATCTCTGAGTCTCTGCAACACTAACCGCAAATGGTTTTCATGATCCGTCAAAGAAGAACTATATACCATTATATCATCCAAGTATATCACCACAAACTTGTCCAGAAAATCATGGAACACCCTGTTCATCAAGGTGCAAAAGGTTGCAGGCGCATTGGTTAGCCCAAATGGCATCACAAGAAACTCAAATGCCCCATATCGAGTAACACAAGTTGTCTTCGGTTCATCTCCCTCGGCCACTCTTACCTGATGATAACCCGATCGAAGATCCAGCTTTGTAAAATATTTCGCGCCACTTAGCTGGTCGAACAAGTCCGCAACTAAGGGGATGGGATACTTGTACCGGACAGTCACTTTGTTTAGGGCTCTATAGTCCACACACAATCTCAGGCTCCCATCATGTTTCTTATGGAACAACACGGGCGCCCCAAATGGCGCTTTAGACGGTCGAATAAACCCAGCTTTTAACAGTTCATCGAGTTGTTTCCTCAATTCAGCTAATTCTAGAGGGGACATACGGTATGGGCATCTCGCAGGAGGTTTGGCACAGGGGACAGTTCAATCTCATGATCCACCGTCCTTCGAGGAGGGAGCCCTTTTGGCAACTGATCTGGCATGACATCTTTATAGTCCTCTAACACTCTCAAAATCCCATTTGGTACCCCTTCAAAGGTTGACTCCCCATGTAGAATAGGCAATATGACAAAAGAAGGTTCCCCCTTCTTCACCCCTTTCTTAAATTGTATTCTTGTGACATCTTTCCGCTTCTTGGTAGAATGGTAGCGGGTACCACCCGGGCAATCCCCTAGAAACAATAGGCACTCGCATGCGAGGGGACGGGGATGGCACGAGCTTTTGTCATAAAATCCGGTCCCAACACAACATCAAAATCGTCCATAGGGGAAACAGTGAGATCCACGCTTCCCTCCCGGGACCCAAGCTTGGTCCTCACCCTCTTAACACTTCCACAAATTTTTGCGTGCGTTAATTAATCGCTTTCATCTGTCCCACATCTCTAGTAATTGTTAAACCGCATCTCTTGACTTCCTCGGGTGAAATAAAAGTATACATTTGCTCCGTGTCAACAAGAGCCCTAGTCGCCTTCCCATTTATCACCAAGTCCACGTACATCAAGCCCTTTCCGGTTCTTTCTTTATGTTGTCCATTGCGATTGTAATGCACTCAGAAAACGAATAGACCCAATCCGCCAAATCGGTCTCACTATTCTCTGTAGGTGGGTTAGGGAGTGTGTTCTCGAGCCGTGAAAGTTCCAAAGCACTCAATGCACCATTATGTGGGCACTCGGCCACACTGTGATGAGGCCCCTTACACAGAAGCATGCTAGGGGTAGCCTATTTGGCCCATTCCTCGGCGTAACGCCACCATTCCCCCTATTCTGCCTTTGGCTCCTTGTTTGAAAGTCCTCTCCCGACTCTCCAAGTTATCGGCCTCTCCCTAGCCAGCCGTCGACTCCCATTACCTGCATGGTTATTGCTCCCACTAGTTGGGGCCTTGCGTTTGTTTGAGCCATCTTTGTAATCGTTAAGCCGCTCGGCGTAATGGCCATGGCGGCGACTACATCCCCGCACCCGTTGTCTTTGAATCTCGGTTCTAGCCCATGGCTTTAGGCCCTCAAGGAAAGCAAACATCTTGTCTTTCTCCAACATGTCCTTAATATCCGGCATCAATGCCGCAAACTCTCTCACATAATCACGAATAGTCCCGGTATGGGTCAAATCCCTCAACTTCTTACGAGCATTATACTCCACATTCTCCGGAAAGAAGGTAGCTATTAATTCTCGTTTCAACTCGTCCCAACTTTTAATGGAACACACGCCATTTGTGAATTTGGACCTCCACCACAATTTGGCATCCACGACAAGTACATAGAAGCCATCGAGACCTTGTCTTCTTCTATAGAGGTGCGAGTAGCCGAAAGTATTGTTCAATATCAAATAGGAAATTTTCAAGCTCTTTGGCATCCCCTGTTCCCCCTCATACATTTGAGGCTCGGGGACCCTATTCCTCTGGCCCTTTCCATGGTCTTTGAATTTCCCACATCCACTTCAATCAAATTAATTTGAGCCTTAAGCTCCTCTATCTCATACTTGAGTACTCATTGCCTCCTTTGTCTCATCGGTGAGGTGTTTCACCATGTGAGCCAACTCACGATGAGAAACTTCAATTGCTCGAACTCGTTCTTTGGTCACCACATGAGCCCTCGGGGCCGCCACCGCGCTTCTATCTCCTCATACCTATCGGGGTCTATGGTCCTACCCCCTTTGTGCGGGCACTCTAGCGCCATGTTGCGCCGAAGTACTGCGCCTACCGGGCACCTCGGTTCTCGGGGCGGCTCTTGGCCCATGATGCTTTACGGCGTAGTCACCATCCTTGGGTTGACTCCTACCACATTAGTTCTGCACGGGGAAGTATAATAAGCACCACAATGCCTATTAATAACTCGGCACCACTTTGTGCTTCAAGAGGAGTAAGCACCCTTTGTGCTTTTCCACTAAAAAAAAAAACTCGGCACCACTGTGCACAAGAAGCAAGAGAGCACCACTGTGCATCAAGAGGGAATAAGCACCACTGTGCTTTCCCAATAAAAAAACTAGGCACCGCTGTGCACTAGCAACAAGGAAGCACCGCTGTGCTTGATTAAAAAAAAAAAATTGAGCACCACTGTGCCACAATTATTAAAAAGCACCTCTGTGCTATTGATTACGCACCTCTATGCTTTTCACCGCAATGAATAGGCAACACCACACCCGAAATTGAGTGCAACAACCTGGCTCGGATACCACGTGTCACGGCCTTGGCCTTTAGTTCACTCGGTCGCTAAGCCGTGCGGCACTTGAAAAGGACTCTTCCCGATCAAGTCAGCCTTTTCTCTCGATTGATCTGCTCAAAATAAGCAAGCAACACATTAGTCCCGCGCCACAAAACCATTCTTCAAGCCATGGTCGAAACCGTGGGGCATAGCGGATGCACACAGTCGACCCCCAGCTTCCACGTAGGAAAGAAAAATGGTTTTTATTTTATTAGAAAAAAAGAAACATCGGGTTACATTAGAAAACTCACCACACCATCGACTTAGGCGGTAGGGGCCGCCTCGATGGTGTGTAGGATACATACCTTTACCAGTGGATCACCCCAAACTCACGACATTTGTCCACCCCTACATATATGCGAAAAAAACATCATAGAAATGACCCGAGTAAACATTCTATTGTTTGAAATGAGGACACTTTTTCCTAACTAAAGAAATAATTGAAAACAAAGACTCTTCTTCCTAAAACATTGATGTGCTTGAAAATGGGGCATGGTCTAGACACGCCCTCGTAAACGCTGAGAACTCCTCGATTTTCCTGCTTGAGCGCCTTTAGGTCATGATCTCTCCCAACTTGTCTCTTCGGCTCAAGACCTTCCCACTTGTACTCACGAACATGCTTCTTCTTAGACACCGTAACAAACCTATTCAAGGATCTCCTCAACTCGGCGTTCTTGGGGGTTTGGTACAGATTCACTCTGTCCTCGGCTAGCATCGAGGGCGCATGAAAAAGGCTTCAAGTTGCTCACATGGAACACAGGTGAACTTTCATCCATGAGGGCGGCTTGATCTTGTATGAGTTATTTCCAACTTTGGCCCAATCGGTCGGTCCTTCATACTTTCGCACCAATCGCGATCTCTATTCCGTAAGAACCACAATTGTTACGCCATTAGGTTCACAAGCACTAGATCGCCAACTTTGAGCTCTTTGGTCCCTTCGGCCACGATCCGCCCACTTCTTCATATGTATTGCGGCTTTCACTAGATAAGCCCGAGCAATCTGTATATTTTGGCGCCACTCCTTTGAGAAATTAAAAGCTCGGGGACACTTTCCTTTGTATGACTCTAGAGTGGTGTGTGGAAGCCGCGGCTGTGACCATCACAATTTCAAAGGGCTTTTATTAGTAGCGAGAACTCTTTTGTGAATTAAAACAAAGTTGTGCCACATCCAACAAAGAAGGCCAATTTTTCTCCGTTGTTTTGGATGAAATGCCTTAAGTACTCTTCTAACAACCCATTAAAGCGCTCATGTCGCGCCCATCCGTGCAGGGATGGTAACTTGATGACAAATTCAGTTTGGAACCCAACATCTTGAATAACTCTCTCCGAAATTTCTAGTGAACCGACCATCCTGTCACTAACGATATCTTGTGGGACACCCCAATACTTTACCACATGTTTAAAGACTAACCGATTTGTCTCCTCCGCGAACAATACTTGGGGCAGGGATAAATGTAGCATATTTTGAGAACCGATCCACCACCACAATGACGGCTCCAAGATCCCCACCCGAGGCAAGTTCACTATGAAGTCGAGTGAAATGCTCTCCCAAGGTCGTCTTGGCGCGACAATGGCTCCAACAATCCTGCGAGTCTTTTGTCGATCCACTTTGTCTTTGCGGCAAATAAGGCAAGTCTTGGTGTAGTCCATAACATCCTGTCGCATGTGCGCCAATAATATCCTTGTTCCAACAGGGCGAGTACGCCGCCAACCTTGGTGACTGCCCCGGAGTGTCATGGCATTCACGTAGTAGTTTCGTCTAAGTTCTCCCGCTCTCGGGACATACATACGCGGACCTTTCGTCATTAGGATCCCATTCTCTACCCAAAAGGTCTTGATTGGCCACTTTCCACCATCCTCAATATTGCCATCATCTGCGGATCCTTTCCCATATTCTCCATTATGAGTTCCGGATGTCATTCGTCACCCTACTAGCCGACATAGGAGCAATCAATCTAAGGGTTGCGGATCGCCCTTCGACTCAACGCATCAGCTACGATTCTTCTTCCCGACTTTATGCTCAAAATCGAAATCAAACTCCGCTAAGCGTTCTTGCCATCTTGCTTGCCTTGCCGATAGTTTTGATTGTGTCGAGGATATGACTAGCAGTTGTGTTGTCTGCATTTTAACAACAAACTTTGATCCCAACAAATAATGCCTCCAAGCCCGAGACAATGGATCACGGCTAGAAGTTCCTTTTCTGAGTTGCATATCTCGTCTCGGCACCACTCAACTTCCGACTCTCAAAGGCCACAGGTGACCACCCTGCATGAGTACTCCTCCTATGGCAAAGTCAGATGCATCAGTTTCAACTTCCATTGGTTTCTCAATGTCTGGCAATACTAGGATTTGGGTCGTTCATCGCAGCAGTTTTAGTCCTCAAAAGCATTTTGACACTTTTTAGACCGGACCCACTTCTCACCTTTCTTTAACAAATTGGTAAGTATAGTTGTCCTCACGAGAGTAGCCTTCGACAAACCGTCTATAATAGTTAGCTAATCCCAAGAATGATCCGAGCTCTCGACACTCTTTGAGTCGGCCATTCTTGGATTGCCTTCACTTTTTCCTCATCCATTCGAACATGTCCCTGCCCAACGAGGTGTCCTAGGAACTTAATTTGAGTTTGGGCAAAAGCACATTTCTCCCTTTTAACAAATAGTTGATTATCTCTGAGTCTCTGCAACACTAACCGCAAATGGTTTTCATGATCCGTCAAAGAAGAACTATATACCATTATATCATCCAAGTATATCACCACAAACTTGTCCAGAAAATCATGGAACACCCTGTTCATCAAGGTGCAAAAGGTTGCAGGCGCATTGGTTAGCCCAAATGGCATCACAAGAAACTCAAATGCCCCATATCGAGTAACACAAGTTGTCTTCGGTTCATCTCCCTCGGCCACTCTTACCTGATGATAACCCGATCGAAGATCCAGCTTTGTAAAATATTTCGCGCCACTTAGCTGGTCGAACAAGTCCATAACTAAGGGGATGGGATACTTGTACCCGGACGATCACTTTGTTTAGGGCTCTATAGTCCACACACAATCTCAGGCTCCCATCATGTTTCTTATGGAACAACACGGGCGCCCCAAATGGCGCTTTAGACGGTCGAATAAACCCAGCTTTTAACAGTTCATCGAGTTGTTTCCTCAATTCAGCTAATTCTAGAGGGGACATACGGTATGGGCATCTCGCAGGAGGCTTGGCACCGGGGACCAGTTCAATCTCATGATCCACCGTCCTTCGAGGAGGGAGCCCTTTTGGCAACTGATCTGGCATGACATCTTTATAGTCCTCTAACACTCTCAAAATCCCATTTGGTACCCCTTCAAAGGTTGACTCCCCATGTAGAATAGGCAATATGACAAAAGAAGGTTCCCCCTTCTTCACCCCTTTCTTAAATTGTATTGCTGACAGCATCTTTCCGCTTCTTGGTAGAATGGTAGCGGGTACCACCCCGGGCAATCCCCTAGAAACAATAGGCAGCTCGCGGCGAGGACGGGATGGCTGAGCTTTTGTCATAAAATCCGGTCCCAACACAACATCAAAATCGTCCATAGGGGGAAACAGTGAGATCCACGCTTCCTCCCGGGACCCAAGCTTGGTCCTCACCCTCTTAACACTTCCACAAATTTTGTGGCAGCAGTAATTAATCGCTTTCATCGTCCCACATCTCTAGTAATTGTTAAACCGCATCTCTTGACTTCCTCAGGTGAAATAAAAGTATCTGTTGCTCCCGTGTCAACAAGAGCCCTAGTCGCCTTCCCATTTATCACCAAGTCCACGTACATCAAGCCCTTTCCCGGTTCTTTCTTTATGTTGTCCAGTTGCGATTGTAATGCACTCAGAAAACGAATAGACCCAATCCTGGCCAAATCGGTCTCACTATTCTCTGTAGGTGGGTTAGGGAGTGTGTTCTCAGGCCGTGAAAGTTCCAAAGCACTCAATGCACCATTATGTGGGCACTCAGCCACGCGATGAGGCCCCTTACACAGGAAGCATGCTAGGGGTAGCCTATTTGGCCCATTCCTCGGCGTAACGCCACCATTCCCCCTATTCTGCACTGGCTCCTTGTTTGAAAGTCCTCTCCCGACTCTCCAAGTTATCGGCCTCTCCCCTCTAGCCGTCTGACTCCCATTACCTGCATGGTTATTGCTCCCACTAGTTGGGGCCTTGCGTTTGTTTGAGCCATCACTGTAATCGTTAAGCCGCTCGGCAGCGGCCATGGCAGCGACTACATCCTGCACCCGTTGTCTTTGAATCTCGGTTCTAGCCCATGGCTTTAGGCCCTCAAGGAAAGCAAACATCTTGTCTTTCTCCAACATGTCCTTAATATCCAGCATCAATGCCGCAAACTCTCTCACATAATCACGAATAGTCCCAGTATGGGTCAAATCCCTCAACTTCTTCTGAGCATTATACTCCACATTCTCCGGAAAGAAGGTAGCTATTAATTCTCGTTTCAACTCGTCCCAACTTTTAATGGAACACACGCCATTTGTGAATTTGGACCTCCACCACAATTTGGCATCCCCTGACAAGTACATAGAAGCCATCGAGACCTTGTCTTCTTCTATAGAGGTGCGAGTAGCCCGAAAGTATTGTTCAATATCAAATAGGAAATTTTCAAGCTCTTTGGCATCCCCTGTTCCCCTCATACACGTGAGGCTCGGGGACCCTATTCCTCTGGCCCCTTTCCATGGTCCTTTGAATTTCCACATCCACTTCAATCAAATTAATTTGAGCCTTAAGCTCCTCTATCTCATACTTGAGTACTCATTGCCTCCTTTGTCTCATCGGTGAGGTGTTTCACCATGTGAGCCAACTCACGATGAAACTTCAATTGCTCGAACTCGTTCTTTGGTCACCACATGAGCCCTCGGGCCGCCACCGCGGCTTCTATCTCCTCATACCTATCGGGGTCTATGGTCCTACCCCCCTTGTGCAGCACTCTAGCGCCATGTTTGCGCCGAAGTACCTGCGCTACCGGGCACCTCGGTTCTCGGGACGGCTCTTGGCCCATGATGCTTACGCGTAGTCACCATCCTTGGGTTGACTCCTACCACATTAGTTCTCTTGCGGGAAGTATAATAAGCACCACAATGCCTATTAATAACTCAAGACCACTTGTGCTTCAAGAGGGAGTAAGCACCACCTGTGCTTTTCCACTAAAAAAAAACTCGGCACCACTTGTGCACAAGAAGCAAGAGAGCAGCACCACTTTGTGCATCAAGAGGGAATAAGCACCACCGTGCTTTCCCAATAAAAAAACTAGGCACCGTGTGCACTAGCAACAAGGAAGCACCGCTGTGCTTGATTAAAAAAAAATTGAGCACCAGCGTGCCACAATTATTAAAAGCACCTCTGTGCTATTGATTACGCACCTCTATGCTTTTCACCGCAATGAATAGGCAACACCACACCGAAATTGAGTGCAACAACTGGCTCGGATACCACGTGTCACGGCCTTGGCCTTTAGTTCACTCGGTCGCTAAGCCGTCGTGCGGCACTTGAAAAGGACTCTTCCCGATCAAGTCAGCCTTTTCTCTCGATTGATCTCGCTCAAAATAAGCAAGCAACACATTAGTCCGCGCCACAAAACCATTCTTCAAGCCATGGTCGAAACCGTGGGGCATAGCGGATGCACTGATCGACCCCGGCTTCCACGTAGGAAAGAAAAATGGTTTTTATTTTATTAGAAAAAAAGAAACATCGGGTTACATTAGAAAACTCACCACACCATCGACTTAGGCGGTAGGGGCCGCCTCGATGGTGTGTAGGATACATACCTTTACCAGTGGATCAGCCCAAACTCTGCCGACTGTCCACCCTGTACATATATGCGAAAAAAACATCATAGAAATGACCCGAGTAAACATTCTATTGTTTGAAATGAGGACACTTTTTCCTAACTAAAGAAATAATTGAAAACAAAAACTCTTCTTCCTAAAACATTGATGTGCTTGAAAATGGGGCATGGTAGAAGTGACTCGGTTGTGGCACCATGTGAGGAGATGGCCACAACACCTTGCACCTTACCTTTTATCAACAAAAGTGCCTCAGACACTTTCAGGCCAGACCTATTTGGTCAGGCGCACGCTTAGGCATACTTTTTTGTAAGGTGTTGGGCATAAAAAAACCCACCTGATTGAAATTCTCTTTAATTTCATTTATTTTTCACTTTTTCTTTCTTTCATTTGTTATATCTTTACTAGTAAGGAAAGGATAATATCAAACTCGATGCTTTGTTATATTTCAGCATTCAACAACAAACATTGACCATAAGGAAATCGTGCATGTTGACCTATAAAAAATTGCATGCTTTTGTAGATAAACTAGACTCTACTTTTAAAGTTTATTATGTATCCTAAGCTTTATATATATATATTATACAAAAGCTCACACGTATACATATTGTGCTTTACTTTACTCGGGCAAGCGCCTTTTTTGCACCTAGCGCTCGAGGCAATGTAAGGGTCTAAGATCCTTGAGCTCGCCTTGCGCCCTTGACAACATTGGAATTTAGTCATCCTTAAGATTAGATATTTATTTTGCTGTTATATCATCACTAAAATTTGGAAGCATCTAACTGTTGCCTTGCTTTTGCATTATCTTCACGGTGGAGCTTTTAACACATTAATGGTATAAGTAGGACAAGAAACTGATTCTATAAATTTAATTTCATAACATTTAAGCCAAAAGGATAGATAAATGGATGCATTTTTTTCTCTGGCAAAAGATCGTAATGACCCATTGCTTCGCTAAATGCAGCTGTGATTTTCATATTTATTTCAAACTACAATTTTATTGTTCAATATAGCTTTGCACTTGTGGAGCTCTAATTTCGTAAGCAACTTAAGTCGGGCTATATTCTATTCTCTAATATATTTCACTGAAATTTTATTGATTTTTCCCTTGTATTTATTTATTATTTTTTGTCAAGGAATGTTTCAACCCTATAGTTGATGCAACAACTGGGAGGGACCTTATCCCATGCATGGTTTATGGGTAAGCATGAGTCCTTTTTTGTGCTTGATAAAATCTGGTTGCATATTTACATGAGTGGGCTATAATTATTTTGACAAAGTTGACCCTTCTTTCTTCTCTTTCTCACAGAAGGAATTTAAAGGGCCAAGAATACGGGGGAATGTACTGTGCAGTATTGACAGTCAAGTAAGAACATTTGCATAACATTTAAAGCTTTAAATGCTTGTGTTATTCGAATAATGACAGTATTCTTTTTTCACGAATGCTGCAGCTCATTCGTTGTATCAGCTGGAATAATTCGAGTTTTTGGGCAAGCAATTGCAGAACTCCCTTTAGTTGCTACAAGCATTGCTAACCGTGGGAAGGTAAGGCTAATGGCCCCAAGTTAATTTTCCTACACTTGTCATTGAAGGAAATTATTAGTTTTGAATTCATAATATATACCTCATGTATCTTGACTCAGTGGAATTAAAATGTTAAATTACCTTATAGGGCTACTTCCAGTTATTGTTCACTTGTATTGAGAAGGCGCTTGCATTCTTGAACGTCAAAAACATTTTGCTTCCGGCTGCCGAAGAAGTGGAATCAATCTGGATAGACAAATTCGGTTTCAAGAAATTAGGACTAGACCATGTACTTCAGTACATGGTAATTTGTGCTTATATTGTGTTGTACAACTTAGTTGCCATGTTTTCTGAATCATCTTTCTCGTGCTTCAGTTTAGGGAATATAAAAGATCCTGCTGCCAGATGGTGATGTTCCAAGGAATTTCAATGCTCCAAAAGGAAGTTCCTCCTGGTCAAGATTTTATTAACACGGAGCTGACAGAGTTATATGACACTGCAGTCTAAAGGAGAGCTATGTATTGAAGTCGAATGAGGTGCATCTCTGTGTTTCTGTTTTATTAAATTCTCGCGTGTATGTTATATAGATGTACATAAATGTGCTATTCTCTGCCGGTTATGTCAAAGATAAAGAAGTGAGCACCAATGTGAATGCTGTTAAAATTTTCTTGTCCGAATATTAACGAAAACAGCCAGGGACAAGACTTGAATTTTGGTTGAATGGTGAATAGATATACTGGAGATTAGTAGGGTTCATATTTGATTTCTCTAGGTGCATTCAGACTACAATGGCACCTCAGATCCTTGTTTTGTTTATTAATCATTTACGGACTCAAGGGGGACGATGGTGTTGAGACATAGGACATGCATGTGAATGCTGTTAAAATTTTCTTGTCCGAATATTAACGAAAACAGCCAGGGACAAGACTTGAATTTTGGTTGAATGGTGAATAGATATACTGGAGATTAGTAGGGTTCATATTTGATTTCTCTAGGTGCATTCAGACTACAATGGCACCTCAGATCCTTGTTTTGTTTATTAATCATTTACGGACTCAAGGGGGACGATGGTGTTGAGACATAGGACATGCATGTTTATGATGTTAATCAGTTACATAGTGGCTAGTCTTGCCTTTGTATCAAGTCTTCAGAGGTTTGGTAGTTTGATTAGTGTAGTAAAATTGAGGTTTTTAACTTTCAATGGATTGGGTAAGCGAAGGACGGATAAGGAGATTTCATTTTCATCCCATTTACATAGATTTTAATATTGCGTATATTTTTGTATTGTTTATGATATTTTATCTGATGTTTGTGTAATTAGATTACTTGGCATGGGAGTTGAGTTGCGTATATTATTCTCTTTTTCACTATTAACTACTTCAATTTTTTCATGTAAAATCCCACTTCAACAAAAGTAAATACTGACTTAATAGTATTGACGATTTTTACTCGCTAATAAATTTAAACATATTTTGCAAGGTAAAAAATATACATTTAAATTATTTTAAATGATTTAATATTATAATATATGAAAATATCGTACTTAAACTATGATTAATAAAATGTATATAATTTAAATTATTTTTAAATGAATTAAGTCTTTTGGAACACAACCTAAATGGGTCTAAATTCCGAACTATAACATAACAGAAGGACCAAAACGATAATTTTCTTACCTTTAGAAGTTGCAGCATGATGTCCTTACGTAACCTAAATGAATTAAGTCTTTTGGACCAATACGACAAGATTAGTTCCAAAATCACTTTCATCCATCCATCTTCTACAAGCATGATGTCCTTACGTAACCTAAGACTGCAATTTAGTGATTTACAAACACTTTTGCGTATTGTCAAAGCTTTGGAAGAGGCGATTGTATTAATTCTACATCAAAAAGAAAGTAGGCTGTGAGATAGTATGTACATTCTATCAGACAATAGAATAATGACCTCGAAAATACTAGATGATATAAGAATTTGAAATTTCCCTCATGTATATAAATTACCACATTGATAAAACTAATGATTGAAAAAAGAAAAGCAATTGGTTTACATTTTGGCTTGAGCACACTGAAGTTCCAATTCAATGGCCTTAAACTCATCTTCTCAGCCTCATTTCGTATTGATACCATTTATGTTCCAATGATAGACATAGCCAAGATATTGGCCTATTAACCGTTACTGTGATCACCACACCCAAGAATGTACAAGGAAGAAGAAATAGAGAAATGGTTAAAAGAAGATGGATTCGAGGATCGGATAAAGGGAAGAGGGCTGTTGATAAGAGGCTGGGCGCCGCAGGTTTTAATCTTATCGCATCCGTCGGTGGGAGGGTTCTTGACACACTGCGGGTGGAACTCGACGCTGGAAGGGATCTGCGCCGGCGTGCCGATGATAACTTGGCCTTTATTCTCCGAGCAATTTGTGAACGAGAAGCTGGTGGTGCAGATACTGAAAATTGGGGTGGGTGTGGACGTTGAAGTGGCGGTGCAGATGGGAGAGGAGGAATTTGGGGCCGTTGTGAAGAAGGAAGATATTGTGAAAGCGGTGGAGAGATTAATGGATGAAGGAGGAAATAGGAGGAAGAGGGCAAAAGAGCTGGCGAAAATTGCGATGAGAGCAGCTGAAGGAGGAGGGTCGTCTTATCTTAACATTACGCTACTGATTGAGTATGTCAAGCAACATGCCGCCGGTCGAAATTAAATCTCACAAAGTCCAACCCTTGTGGGAGGTTTGACAATATCTTGGTATTTAAATTTATATTCAAATAAAATATATCATAAAAAAATACGTGATGAATAGCGTTCATCTAATAATTTTTTGATGTGAACAAAGGCTTATTCAATGCAGCAAACATCCAACTTGCTAGAATTTGCTAAAACGAAAAATGTCATGCCTCAGCCAATTTCTTCCCACTGATTTCCTGAATATGATGAATTAATCGCTCGACATTAATATAAGACGACCCACTGTTTCCAAACGCCTTATTCGCCACCACCCCAAGCATCACTGCTCTTCTCCTCATCACTTCCCCCTCCATCACCTTATCAATGGCCTCCACAATCTGTTCTCTCTTCACCATTACCCCATACTTCTCCTCCTCTCCCCATTTGATAGCAATCTCCGAACCCACCCTCTCCCCGATCCCCAACACAGAAACCACAAGCTTTTCATTGAAGAACTGCTCCGCCAGCAACGGCCACGTTATCATCGGCAAACCAGCCGATATCCCTTCAAGCACCGAGTTCCACCCGCAATGTGTCAGAAACCCCCCGACTGCTTTATGCGATAGTATTGAAAGCTGCGGTGCCCATCCATGGATTAACAGCCCTTTTCCTTTGATTCTCTCTTGGAAGTTTTCTGCATTTTCCCATTTCTTGAACTCGGTTGATTTCTATCCTTCTCTTATGACCAATATGAATGGCCTGTTTGATGATTCTAAGCCAATGGCTAGCTCGATAAGCTGTGTAGGTTCGACACAGCTTATTGTTCCCAGGCTAGCGTAGACCACTGAGTTTTCTGGCCATGAGTCGAGCCAGTGCTGGCATTGGGATACATCGACTGAGACTGTGTCGTTTCCTCTCTTTGCCATTTCTGGTTTTCCTTTGTTGCAGTCTGATAATGGGCCAATGCACCATATTTTGTTACCTTTTGCCTTTTTGTATTCTTCAATGTAGTTTGATTCCAGTTCTTCGAATGAATTGACCACCAAGCCGTATGATCCTGTGTCTGCAGTTTTGATCTGATCTTGCAGGTGTTTCAGAGCTAATGATCCCGGGTTGAACTCGGAAGGCAGTTGTGCTTTCGTTAGTTCGATCTTATCCGGTAAACCAGGGACTATGAATGTCTCTCGATCGTCGGAAACCGTCTCCTGAATCTTCGAAACGGCGATGAAATGCGAGCAGACGACGGTGAAACAGCTCGTGCCTTCGAAAGCGAGCCTTGAGATTCTGAACTTTCAAGCCACGTCAAACGTCCACGGGAGGTTTCGATCGGATATGATGCAACTCGGTTCGGGTCTCGTCTGTTCCATGAACTGTTCGATTGGATGTTGCAACATGCCGATGGCATCCATGAATGTTCTGGATAGGAGACGTGATGGGAGAGCATCTATGTTCTCACAACCCTCGGGCAATCCGGCCTCAGTGCATGGAAATCGAAGCACGAGAAGTCGGATTTGGATCCCCGAAGCTACATCATTGTCGATGATGGCCTTGAACCTGATAGCATTAAGAGGTGTGGTGACTATGGTGACGGTGACACCGTGATGAGCCAATAGCCTCCCCATGTCCACCATTGGGATTTGGTGGCCTGGGCAAAACAAGGGTATTAAAACAAAGTGAAGCTCACTGGATTTGGAGGCCACGGTGATTTGCTCTTGCGTGTGAAGTGCCTTGAAATGAGAAGTATTTCATATATAAAGGTAGGAATCCCAAAGCATTTAATTTTATTCCATAAACATACGAGTGTAGGGCTATCTTTCTGGATTATTTCAACTGAATTTTGATCCTACCTAAGTTGGTAAATACATTTATTTTAGTCATTGGTTAATAAGGAAGAATCATAAATTTTAAAATCTAATCTTTAAATTTATAACCTCTTATCATGTAAAGAGATTTTTTTAAGCGTAATGTCAAAACATGTCTCTGACATTTCACTAAATAGTCGTTTTTGGCCACTATTTTTTTGTTTACTTTTATTTTTAACGTTTTATTTTGAGTGAAAATGAAATAGAAACGGGTAGTTGACTAACGTTTCTCGGACTTTAAGGACAAATATTGCACATCCCAACAACGAAAGTGTCGACAACATGACAATCAAACGGTTAAATTTCAACATCGGCAGAGAAGAAATTGAAGTTTCATGACTAGATTCAGAAACTTTAGACAAGATTTTATAATATCTAACTTTGGATTAAAGTTTAGAATGATTAGAGCAGTTTGTTGGTGTAATTATTTTAGGGTGAGATATTGTTTGAGGAAGAATGATATGAAAAACACAGTTTTGTAGGAGGAATTAAAAGCTCTGGTGCTTCTGAGGTTTACTGCAAAGGTGAATTTGCTAGTGACTTTTTTTCTAATGTCTCGACTGAAAAAAAAAATCGGAAAATTTATATTTTTAAACCAAAAAATAAAATATGTTTAAATTGATAAAATTTTAAAATAAATTGATAGGTTGTATAAGTTTTTTGAACTAAAACTATTATTTGAGCAAGTCATGTCATTATTTTCGTTTATTTTTAATGGTCGAGATACCTAAATAAAAACAATACATAACATAAAATACTATTTTGTCAAAAAAATAGTTAGGGGTACCAAAATAAAAACACGTGCATAAGTGAGATACTAAATATGTAGTTTACCGTATTTGTAATAAATTAAATTTTAATAAAAACTTATTTTGGAGATTAATCATTGGGATTTTGGAGCCTACAAGTCATCAAAACTTATTTCTGCAAAAATCAATGACACTTCTAAGTTCTAAACCAGGTTAGTTTACAATAAGCCAGCTGATCTGAAAGCAGCGTTATAGTTCTCTTCACTTCTCCACTCAGGAACCTGCATCCAACATCACATTTGAAAACCAATCAGATGAAAAATCAAGAGCATAAAACAACAAATAACTAGGACATGGGAGGGCTTACCTCTGCTACTTTCGTGTCAAAATGATTTTCGATTTTTGACATTATCGGTTCGTCCGAATCACTACATAACAAGTTGAACACAGCTCCTGTAAATCAGATAGAAATATAACTTTGAATAATTTGCTCTTCCACCGAAAAGTTTATACTGTAAACCAACAGTTGAGTAAAGGGGTTCAATTCCCATAAGAACTTTTAAAGCAAAATCACATTTTCATTTCCAAGAACTTGGTAACTTACCATTGCAGCCAAATCGCCCTGCTCTGCCAATTCTATGCAAGTAAACCTCACAATCAGGCTCCGTGCTATTGTCGTGTTTCACAGGAAGGTCATAATTGATCACCTAATTGACCTGTGGAAAGATACAATATCAGGATGATGCATTTTGTAAGCAGCTAGGCAAATCAGAAAGATGAAGGGCAGTGATACCTGTTGCTGGTCAAAACCACGGGCAAGGAGATCGGTGGAAATGAGGACTTGAGTTGCCCATCTTTAAACTCTTTCACTATCTTGTCTCGGAGCGCCCTGAATAGTTGTACAATCATAACCAAGGTCGGCAAGGGAGTCGTTTATACTGCTTCACTGACTCCAATGAAAGCTCCTCCTTCTTGATGAATAATTGATTATGATCATTGTTCACTACCATTGATACGAAGTTCTTGACAATCTCATTAAATGTTGCAGACAACAGGAGAACCTAGGAATCGATTCGAGTCCAGGCATTCAATCAATCACTTTTTTCCAAGACGACGAATGCAACTAAATTGTGATGATACATGCTTATATTACCCATATAGACTAGCCTCTGTAGACAAAACATACACATTCGTTCATTGACATCAACATTTAGAAGGGACTCTAAAACAAACCTGGCAGTGAGAACTGATCTTTTTAATATTCTTACATACAAAGTGTAACAACCGTCTCGGGAGTCGCCACCAATCCTTTTTTAATTTAGGTAAAATTGAATCAACTGAAAATTCGGTTATTTTAATAAAACTTTTTAGTTTTTTATTAAAACAACGAGTTTTGGTCAGCAAAACTAAAAAATATAGGTTCAGGAGTCGGTTACACGTGAGGAAGGGTGAATACCCCACATCGCCAAAATTAGTACCTGTCGATTATTTGGCGTCTTAACGATGGAAATTAATAATTCAGATTTAATTTAAAATTTGTGATCCCTTAAAAATATTTTAAAGAATACATTTTATATAAAAGAGATTTACACCCCAACACCCGGGGCATAATTCCCGTTAGATTCCCGAAATAAGGAAATCTATTTTGAAAATCATAATTATAATCAAAAGACAATGTTTTATAATAGGGGCTAACGGAAAGCGGCATCTCTTACGTACGATGTATGTTTTTTACGGTAATCCCTAATAAAAGGTTTTAATTTAACATTCAATAAATATATTTCATTTATGTAAATAATAAATACAATAAATCATAACTTGTAAAATATAAAAAAACATGCCAATAATAAAAAACATTATAAATAACTTATGAACTTAAAATACACGAATAAACATGGCATACAAAATATATTTATTACAAAATATGTCAATAATTACATATATATTACTCTATATTTAAGGCAACATTAAAAAATAAAGATCGAAAGTTACCCTACAAGAAGCCCGAATAAAGAACTTTGACCGACCCCTAACAAGATCTTCACATCATCTCGCCATGATCCAAAAATCGATTCGAACGAACCTCAGCAAGGTCTCCAATCGAATGAACTGTCCGAGAAAAATCCCCGACGAGAGCAATGCTCTCGAACCTCAACGGGCACTGCCCCGAGCCATTTCCATGGCCGTTTCTATTTGGCAATTGCTTTTGCCAATTGCCTTGGCCAATTTATGGCCATTTCTCAAATGGCTTGTCCCTCCCTGCCTTTGTGCTGCCTCCCACAACCTTTTATAGGTAATTGGGGGTGAGGTGGACGCATGCATGGCGTCCACCCATGCTGTCCTTTTTTTTTAAATTTAATTTTTATATATAATAATAATAAAATATAATAATAATATTATCTAGACAAAAATAAGTGATTATAGCCTGAGCATAAATTGGGTATTACAGTTGCCCCTCTTTGCTTATTGTTGTGTAATAGGAATAGAGCAAAGATAAAAGAATAACCATTTTATGTCCGGTCAGGTCTGGGTTCCTTTCTCTGGCCACCGCTCCTTCTTAGGCTTCACTCGATCTGCTCGACCGCTCCTATACGCAAAAATTTTAAAATGAGATGATCTGTTAGGGAGATAAAACCTTCAGACTATGGTGATCCGTTGGGGGAGCAAAATGAGATCGGCTTGCTACGAATCTGACGACGCAATACCTGGAGAAACTTCGACCCGACCGTAACACTAACGAAGAGGCAAGGTCTGCCAAAACTTGATCCAACTACAACTGTCGCAACCCTTTCGAGCTTGACTTTTTGGAAAACTAAAAAACACGGAGTCGCCACCAATCTTTTTTAAAGAAAGTGTGATTGGATCACTTTTAAAACGAGGTTATTTTAATAAAATATTATATTCATTAAAACAACATTTTCGGTCTATGGAAACCAGAAAAAACGGGTTCGGGGATCGATTATGAGTGAGGAAGGATTAGCACCCCCACCACACCCAAAAGTTGGTACCTTATTGATTTCAAAAAGTATTTTCAAAACTGGAATTTACAAGTTCACAAGATTTCGATTTATTTGTCCATTTTATGAATATAGATCTATTTTAACGGCCTTATCGCCCGGAAAATGAACTCCAATTACAGCCAACACTCCTGGTGCTAACCCGTCATTTCCATTTGGTAAGACACCACATTAGTTAGTTTTCACTTATTTAACAAAGCAACAGAAACAATTTGATGCGTTAAAGTTTTTTAAGGAAACCTACTTAGTGATTATTCTCTAAATATCTACATTCATTTTAACTATTATGGTTTAAGTGGAATTAAGTGTGTTTTATTAAATTATGAAGGGAATTTTAATACACACATGTCTCTAATTTAAGCTTACTTAGAACCTACTCCTAGGGTTTTAACAAACACATATGTACATATAAAAGAAAGAAAGGCTAAATTATTAAAATTAAATTAAATAACTAAATAATTACTAAATTTTAAGCAAAGGAAAAGGGTAACTAGCTTTTATTTTTAAAAGAAAATCTGAATTAAGGACCAAATTGAAAGAAAGCAAAATGTGAAGGTTAAAACTGAATGAAGAGTGAAATTCGGTGGTCATTTTAGAAGAAAAATGACGAAATTGAAAAGAATGAAAACTGGAGAGCCACGATAAAAGACCCAGCAAAGAAGGGCGCGGGTTGAAGAGCGGATATGGGTTGGGTCTCGGGTTGGTTTATATAACCAAAATTGTAAACAAAAACATTTTATTTCTTTTCTTCTCTAATGGATCAAACTGGTTCCCTTTTAAATTCTATGAAGTGTTCTTCATAAACTGAAGAACACGACGAACGTCTGCCGTTGCCGGAGGTGAAAATTTCCAGAAAACCCCAATTTCCCTGATTCCGGCGGCCCCAAGTCATATTTTTCTCATCGGAGCTATATCTAAACCAAATTCACGATGGTGTTATTCAAAACAGAGGTAAAAAAGCTACCCTTTTCTTTATTTAAATTCAAAATAATAATAATATAAGAAGAAATTATCAGAAAGCTTGCTTTATTTCCACTGGGAATCCGATTACAACTTTTGCTTCCTACCCTTGATTGTTATACTTTATGTATTATGTGTATACTGTGTGTGACTCTTGTGTATCTTGTTGTGTGTGAATCGTGTCTTACATAGAATTACAAAGTGGGTTTATATAGTTACAGAAATACTTGGATTACAAGAACAAATCCCTGATTTTTTTCCTTGAATTGCTTTTGTCTTGGTTCAGATTTTGCTCAATTTTTGCCAAAAGCTTCAATTTAGGGATACGATCCTTTGACCTTCCTTCTGATTTTAGATTTAACCCTTCTTGTTTCCTTTTTCATGTTTCTAGTGATGCCGGAGATGAGCGGTTCAAGGCAGAAACGACGCGGCCTCCATCAAGGAAGACGAAATAGCTGGAGGAATCTGGAAGGTCGGGCGTGTAGCTGCCACGCGCGAGTGGTGATCCGCGTGCTTTGCTCTAGAGCGATCTGGGCCGTTAGATATCGTCTAGATCTAATGGTCGAGAAATGAGGCGCTATCTCTTCTCCAACTGGCATGACCTACGCCGTTGGATTAATCCTTGATCCAACGGCCCTCCATTGGCTGCGCTACAAAGAAGCAAAAGGGATTAAGGTTTTGTTTAGTTATAATCGGGCCAACGGGCCCTTATTGTAAATGGATATGTGTTTTGTTTTAAATTAAATTGACTTGGGTTTTATATAATAGACTGTTTTTTATTTTATTCTGGGTTTTATTCTAACTATTACACTAACTATTATACTAACTACCATAACACTAACAAAAATGTATGTAATAATACTAACTAGTATATCAACGGTATTATATGACACTAACAAATAACAATAATGCTAATACTAATTATTATATAACAATATCATATAACAAATATACTTAATTAGGAAAACAATAACAATATAACATATGTGAAAATTTAGTGACAACATCTACCCCTCTTTGGTCATTCCGGTGAAACAGGAATAGAACAAAGAACAAAGGACATTGATTTTCACCAATTACCAAACCTGTCAAAACTTAATGCCTGAATAGACTAGCGGATTTCGTTCTCTTCATGCTTGAACGGATAAGCAGGCTCCACTCTCCTCAAGCCTGAATAGATAGGCTGGTTCTATCCTCCTCATGCTCGGATAGATAAGCAGATTGAAAAAGGTGTTCTATTTTCCTTATGCTCGAATGGATAAGCAGGTTCAAAAAAGTTCCACCCTCATGATGCTCAGATAGATAAACTGGTTCTATCCTCCTCATGCTCGGATAGATAAACATACTGAAAAAAGGTGTTTCATTCTCCTTATGCTCGAATAGATAAGCATGTTCAAAAAGGTTCCACCCTCCTGATGCTCGGATGGATAAGCTGGTTCTACCCTCCTCATGCTCGGATAGATAAGCAGACTGAAAAAAGGTGTTCCATTATCCTTATGCTCAAATAGGTAAATAGGTTCTATTCTCCTTACGCTCGAATAGATAAGCGAGTTTAAAAAGGTTCCACCCTTTTGATGCTCGGATGGATAAGCTGGTTCTACCCTCCTCATGCTCGGATAGATAAGCAGACTGAAAAAGGTTACATTCTCTTTATGCTCAGATGGATGAGCAATGCTCCACACCTATAAAAATGAATGGATGCTATTATGATATGCATGCCCCTAAGGATGCCTATCAAATGAATGCATGTTGTTTTTCTTTTACTTTTTAATTTCTTTTCATCAGAATTAATTTTCTACCAGGGAGCGGACACAGAAGAAACTATGCAATTCCATGGGACTTGGACTGTATCATATCAAACATTTTCTCAAATCTGGCAAGAAATGGTAGGCGTCTATTCTGGCCTATCAAAAGGAGAAGCAATATGAATTCCCTTCATTTCTATACACCGAATAAGACTTTGCACAATGTTGTTAGGATCACAACGAGCAAGAAAGTTAGCAACAACCCGTATTTCAATCCTAGATAATTCTACTGATTCCACTAACCATTATTCAGAATTTCCACTGACCATTCCTCATAAATGAATCTTTGCCGTTTTCATTCTTTGCACCTCCTTATAGAAAGTTTCTAATCTTTTGCATATTTGCTCGCTCAATCTAATTATCTTGTTCTCCTGGTTGGACCTCATATTCATCAACACTCTTTTAGCCTTTGTCAAACTATCATTGTATTTGATATATCAATGTTTAGTGACAAGCTTTCTTGAATAAAGATCCTATTGTTTCCCCAATGTTTGTAAAATTGTCATGGAAGAGAGATTATGTTGTCATCAATATTTAATGACAGGCCTTCTTGAGTGTCTTTGGAACTTGAATGGCAACCCTTGTATCTTTGTCTTCTCCAATATCTGTAAAATTTTTCTCATTGTTTTAGAAACAAACTACCTTGTGTAAACATCTCTGTTTTGCAACATGCTGCCTTAAGGTCATGTCAAAAACCCTCAACGCTTCTTGAGGACTCTCTGATTCTTGTCTCCACAGTGAAGTTTGAATTGCTTGCGTGGGAATATTTGTAGCAAAATTTATTCCACCTTGAATAACTTCATGCATTTAATGATCTTTCATGCCCTATGTTCAAAACCTAACCACGGGATGCCTCATAGTTCCACCACTCTTTTTAAACAAATTTCAGAGTAATGCTCAAAAAATATTTTGCTTGTTTTAAATGATGTCAAACTTATTAATTCTCATTTCAATGCAATATGCTTATGAAAAAGATAGATAGTCTAAGCAAAGAAAGGAAGACTAAAGAAACAAGATTTTATCAATACTGTGGCAAATAGAAAAGAAAGTACAAATATTCAGATATCAATGACCCAAAACTCTCTTGTCAAAATGTTGTGAGATGTCCTGAATGCTACCCATGCCAAGCAAACTTTGAAAATGGTGATAATGTGAGAAGGTATATAACTCATCCGTGTCATGTTCTCAAGAGAGTTACCTTGGCTATCAACTACCTGCGCCATCCTTTGTGGGTTTTCAACTCAAGTTCTCATTTGGTTCCAAAACGCCCTTTTTTGGGTTTTCATTTTAAACCCCATTTTCTTTTTTCTTTCTTTTCTTTTTCTTTTTCTCTCTCTTTTTTCTTTCTTTTTCTCCTTTTTTCTTTCTTTTTTTTCTTCTTCAAACATAATACGTTTTGACTGAATCTGAGTTTATCGGGCTCGAAAGTTCATTTCCATCTATTTCAGCCAAGAAAACCTTTGTTACAATGTAAGGTCCCTCCTAATTTGGTGCCCATTTTCCTCGGAAATCACTTTGAATTGGCAATCTCTTCTTTAATACTAAATTGCCTTCTTAGAATTCTCTTGGGTGAACCTTCTTCTCGTCGGCCCTTATCATCCTTCTTTGGCACATCTGCCCATGACATAATGCCTTCAACCTTTTTTCATCAATTAGATTCAGTTGGTCGTATCTTTCCTAGATCCATTCTGCCTCTTTTAATTTTGCTTCCATTAAAACGCAGAGTGATGGTATCTCAACCTCAATTGGCAATATTGCTTCTACTCTGTACACTAGAGAAAATAGTGTTGCCCCAGTAGATGTTCGTACTACAGTTCAGTATGCATATAGGGCAAACTGTAACTTCTCATGCCATTCTTTACATATGTCAACCATTTTTGCGACTATCTTCTTGATATTCTTATTTGCAACCTCTACTACCACATTCATCTTTGGGCAATATGCCACCGAATTATGATGTTTGAGATTGAACTGCTCACAGACTCCAGCTATCATCTTATTATTCAAATTGGAGGCGTTATCAGTGATGATATTTTCAGGTAGGCCATAACGACAAATGATTTCATTTTTTTCAAGAATTTGTAAACCATAGGCCTGGTGACATTTGCATATGAGGCTGCTTCAACCCACTTCGTGAAATACTCAATGGCTACTAGAATAAATTGATGTCCATTTGACGTCTTTGGATGAATCTGACCAATGACATCAATGCCCCACATGGAAAATGGCCAAGGAGCTGACATAACATAAGTGATTGTGGAGGTGTATGTACTTTGTCGGCATAAATTTGTCATTTGTGGCATTTGCGAGAATAATTGATACAATCCTCTTCCATAGTCGATCAATAATATCCAAAATGGATGACTCTTCTGAACATGGTAAAGCCGCTAGGATAAGTTCCACAAACTTCCTCTGAACCTTTTCTAGAATCAGCTGAGCTTCTTTTGCATCCACACATCTCAAAATCACCTGATCTCGACTTTTCTTGTACAGAATTTCCCCATCAAGAACGTACCCTAATGCCAATTTCCTGATCATTTTCTTCTCATTTTCGGTTGCCTGAGACGGATATTCCCTATATTTTATGTACTATAGAATGTCATGATACCATGATATGTCGTCTGCTTCTTCTTCCACGTCATAGTAGTGAGCTGGGGAGTCTAATATTTGCAATTTGATAGGCATCATTTTTTAGCCTTCACTTGCTTTAAACATGGCAGCTAGAGTGGCTAAAGCATCATCCATCTGGTTATCTTCTCTAGGGAGGTACTTAAAGGTTATCTCATCAAATTTTTTGGTTAATTCAAGGACCAACTTGTGATATTTTATCAATTTTGCATCTTTCATCTCCCATTCGCCTCGTATCTGATAGATAACCAATGCCGAGTCTCTAAAAACTTTCAAATTGTGTATTTTCCTTTGAATAGCCTCCCTTAGCCCCAGTATGCAAGCCTCGTATTCTGCCATATTATTTGTGCAGAAGAAGTTTAAGCGACTTGTGAAAGGGTAGTAATCTTCTTCTGGTGAAACCAAAACTGCCCTCAATGCTACGTCCTAAAGCATTTGTTGCACCATCGAAGTTCAAGATCCATGATTCTGTTGGAGCCTCAACATCTTCTAAAATACACATCAACTCTTCATCAGGAAAATTAAAATTTAATACTTCATAGTCCTTACAGGCGTGGCTTGCCAAAAAGTCAGCTGTGGCACTTCCCTTTACTACTTTCTAACTTACATATTGGATATCAAACTTTGATAATAACATTTGCCAACACGCTAATCTTTTTGACAGGGCTGGAGCTTCCATCATAAACTTTAAAGGATCCAATTTTGAAATTAACCACGTAGTGTGATATAGCATATACTGTCTGAGTCTCTTAGCTGCCCATACCAAGGCACAACATAGCCTTTCTATTGAGGAGTATCTGGTCTCACAATCAGTGAATTTCTTGCTCAAGTAATATATTGCTTTTTCTTTCATTCCAATTTCATCATGTTGTCCAAGCACACAACCTATAGAGTTTTCATACACCGTCAGGTATAGAATTAATGGTTTCCCGGGAACTGGTGGTACTAGAACATGAGGATTAGTTAACTGCTCTTTAATCCTCTCTAAGGCTGCTTGAAATTCTTCATTCCATGTGCCTGGGTTATTTTTCCTTAGTAGCCTGAACATTGGATCGCATTTATCAGTTAACTGGGAGATGAAACGGGCGATGTAATTTAACCTCCCTAGGAAACCCTGAACCTCCTTCTGTGTTTGAGGTAGTAAGAGTTCTTGTATGGCCTTAATCTTGTCTGGATCAATCTCAATTCCTCTCCTGCTTGCCACAACCTAATAATTTTTCTGATGTAACCCCAAATGTACACTTGTTTGGGTTAAGCTTCAGCTGGAATTTTCTCAATCTTTGAAAGAGTTTTTCTAAGTTCACTAGATGTTTCTTCATACTGGGATTTGGAGATCATATTGTCCACGTATACTTCTATTTCTCGGTGCATCTTATCATGAAAAAGGGTGACCATGGATCTTTGGTAGGTTGCCCCTACATTCTTTAAACCAAAGGGCATTACCTTATAGCAAAAGGTTCCCCATAATGTTATGAAGGTGGTCTTTTCCATATCTTCTGGCACATTTTAATCTAGTTATACTCAGAGAAACCATCCATGAAAGAGAAAAATGAGTGTCCAGTTGTATTGTCCACTAATGTGTCTATGTGCGGCAACGTGAAATCGTATTTGGGGCTTGCTCTGTTGAGGTCCCTGTAGTCAACGCACATGCGTACTTTTCTATCTTTTTTAGGGAATGGGACGATGTTCGCCACCCATTATGGATATTTTGCTACTTCGAGAAACCCCACATCAAATTTCTTCTTTACTTCATCTCTAATATTTAGGAACATCTCAGCTTTCATCCTTCTTAGCTTCTGTTTCACATGCTCGCATCCCACCTTTATAGGAAGCCTATGTACAACAATATCCATATCAAGGCCAGGCATGTCTTGGTATGACTAGGCAAAAAATCTTTGAATTCCTTCAAGAGCTTAATCAGGCTTTGTCGAGTACTAGCTGTTATGGTAGTGCAAATCTTTACTTTGCATTTTTCTTCTTCTGTGCCAAGATTCAGAATTTCCAGCTCTTCCTTATGGGGTAGAATCTATTTATCTTCTCCTTCCACCATTCTGAGTAAATCATTGGGCAAGTCATATTCTTCTTCATCGTCAACATTCTCAACTTCTTCTAGGCATAAAGGTAGTTCAAAATCAACCTCAAGGTCTGATTCAGAGCTGTTTGTGCCATTAATATTTGAAGACCTGCAAAGAAAATGGCGTAGAATATATACAAAGAAAAAAGATGAATGGAATGATTGGAATGATTTGTTTTTTTAGTTTTTTTTACTTTACTTTGAGTTTTACTTATGAAAAGAGTTTGCCACACAAGATTTGTTGAAAGGAAAAGATGCATCTTTATTGAAATTCAAATTATCAGTTTGGACATAAACCATTTACATAAGATTCCTAATTGCCTTCGGGTCTAAAGGCAAAAGGGGGTTCTGAGAATTACACTGAAACTGTCTCAAAGACTACATGAATTTTTCAGCAGTCTAGTTGTTAAGTTCAGAGCAGGGGCGAATCATGGATAGGTATTTGTTCTCTCCTTCATCTATTATGGCATTAATTCTCAGCTTCTCAAATGCTTCACATAGGTCATTCTTTCCTTCCTCATTCTCACTAACTTGAGCATTTGAGACCAGCAAGCCTCCAAATCTGAAGCTATGGCTCATGGGTGGAAATGTTATTGGTTCCCCCTCAATTTCCTCTTCTTTCAATCTTGCACTTCTTCTTTCTTGGTGCTTTCTGATCTCAGCTCTTCTTTGCCAATGGTTAGGTTTGAAACCTAACCCAAATTGATTATTCTTGGCAGGGATAACCACGGGATACAACCTTGCTTGGTGCCTCTTCCCAAATCATTTTCCTACTTCAGCTTATTTTCCTAATGTTTGCTTCACCTGCATTTTCGCGCAGCTGGATAGTTCTGGTTCTGGTACTTTGCTTCCCTCAGTGACAAAGGTTGCATTGACTAGCTCTAATGTCCTAAAGTGACATTCGAGCGCACCCTCATCAACCTCGATGTAGGGTGCATCAGTGACTAATGATGCAATGATTTCCTCCTCTGCACCTATCGTTATTAATTGTCCGTCAATCACAAATTTTAGCTTCTAACGTAAAGTGGAGGGGACCGCTCCTGCTGTATGGATCCATGGACACCTAAGCAAACACTGTAATTGGGTTTTATGTCCATGACCACAAACTCCACCTCAAAAGTTGATGGTCTGATTTGCAAGGTATTTCTATTCTTCCTATCACATCCCTCTGTGTCCCATCGAATGCTCTCACAGTGTTCTGATAAGCCCTCATATGCGAGCTATCTATTGGCAGATTTTTCAATGTTGCCAATGGAAGAACATTTAGGGCTGATCCATTATCGATCAAGATACCTAGCAATATGTATCATTTGCATCTTTTGGAGATATGCAGGGCCTTGCAGGATCCTCTTCCTCCTTCAGGTATTTCTTCGTCATTAAAAGAAATGAAGTTGTTCACAATAATATTCCTGACCATCATATCCATCTTATCGGTTGAAATCTCCTTTGGCATAAACGTTCAGTTTAGAATCTTTAGCAAGGCTTCGCGGTGACCCTCCAAACTCAGTAACAGAGATAACATAGAGATTTGGGTCGGGAGCTTGTGAAGCTGCTCCACCACATTGTACTCACTATGCTTGAGTATCTTTAGAAATTCTTAATCTTATGACTCCTTGACAGGCTCATGATACATTGGTGGCTTCTCTTTAAAGAAATCTCATTCTCTTTTTTTCTCTAGCCCTTCAGCAGCGGCTTTTCTCTATTCTGTATCTCTGTCTTCTACTATCGACAGGAAATACAATCTTCCACTCATTGTGAAGCAGCTTACTTTATTCACTGGTTTCTCATTGGTCTTATCCCTAACCGATGATTCTCATGGAGTTGTCATAAGCAACCATAGTTCCAAGGGACCTGCTTGTTGTCCTTGTATGGAAATCGAGCTGGTGCCTTAACTACTAGACACGGGATCACACCTTTCGTAAATTTATTTACTCTTGCCTTGGTCTTGATAACCAAAGGTTTCTTCCATGTATAATATTTCCTTAGGTTTGTCTCTTCTACTGCACATACATCCATCATGTGCTTCCTACTTCTTTTCTCAAAAAACTCAAGCTCTTTACTGTCCATCTTTGCTTGAACCAGGTGTTTGAACTCTGAGCAGCATTCAATCTCATGTCCTCATGCTCTGTGGTACTCGCAGTATAGCTCATCTTCAAACATGGTCCTCAAGGCTTTTCCTTCTACGATCCCAACTACAGCCATTTGAGCCCATACCCACTTTATTGATGCCTTGACTTCAGCAACATGCCCCTTGACCCTCTTGTCCTCCTCTTCGATGATTGATTAGTGCTTAAATTATGCATTATTCTATCTCTAATTACTCATTGATTGATTGTTTTAAGTTGCTAATGTGGGCATTTTTGTTCATTTTCCATGCAGGACAGTAGATTCCAGGAATATTGCTTAAACTGCTGAAATTGTGCAATTTTTGATTGTCTGAATTCATGGCTAGATTAATGGGTATGAATCTGGGCATGAAAGTTTGACTGGACGCCACGTCAGCAACAACGATAGCTTATCAGCCGCATATAAGATAACTTATCAGTCGGATTTTAAATTCAAACTTTGGAATTATCTTCTGTAATTAATTTAAATAATTTAAGATTTATCTCTTATCTCTTTAGGGTTATTTTTAGGGTTTTAGGCTGCTATAAATACCCTATTTGGGGCAAACTCAATAATCATCTCATATTCTCATTCTCATTCTTAGCTTTGTTTCTACTTTTAGAGTTTTATAAAATTCTTTCTTTTCTTAGTTCTTGCTTTAAGTTTTTTTTATTTATTTTTCTTTTATAATGCTAAGTATGATTTTTCCCATAATCATACTTAGCTAAGTTTTCCATAGCCAAAGGGATAAAGCAATGACTCAATTCCAACGTGAGGATTGAAAAAGCACATAGATAATTTCGGGTATCTCTCTTAGTTTTTCTAAACTTAATTTCAAAATCAAAATAATTTCAAAACCAAATATTGACATTGGTCAGGATGTTGTTTTGGTTAAATGTGTGGGAGGAATGATAGGCTATTGAAGCACATTCGACTTCCTGGGAACACACTTAGCAAAATTGTTTGCTAAGAGTAAACTGAGATCGGAATCAATTATTATTGAAACGACATAGTATGAGTTGGCTTTACTTAAACATTTTTGATCTACAACATTGTTGTTGATTAGATCAATTTCCAAAATCGATATCAAAGATGGCACTTGGGTATTCGGTATACAAGGCACAGTCACAAGGATTGATCCTTGAAAACGAGTAACCGACGTGAACCCCAAAGTGAAAATCCTTTTTCCAATAATCTGAGGAAGCTGAGTCAAAGCAAAAGCCCGAGGCTAATCTTTACCATATTGAATCCACTTCTTAATCTTCTTTACAATCTCTTATTATTTCTACTCAATTCCACAAATCCCCACCATATTTAAATATTATTCAACTCTCTTTTTAGCTCACCGATTGAGCAAACATAAATCAGGAAGTTCTCTTAGTCCATGTGGGATCGACCTTTACTTCTCTTTTCCTATGTTTGAATTCATTTATTTATTATTTGAGAAGAAGGAATTATTTTGACGCAAGAATGACGCGTGTCAAATTGGCGTCGTTGCCGGGGACTACACGCCCAAACACTTCAGGAAAAGAAGCAAAGACAGCGACAACAACGATTAGAATGTGATCTAGAAATAACATCTAAAACAGAGTCACATTTCGACCACACAATCAAATAACTAGGTCTGATGGGAGACAATGACCAAACTATTCGACAACTAACTACAACCTCTGATGATAACCAGTCGATGTGCATAACATTCCCGAATGGCGAGATACCATGTGCTCTCAAGATAGGCTTAATACACCTTTTACCAACCTATCCACGAGGATTGGTTTGGGCCACTTTGCTTTAGTTATCGCACTGTAAAAGTAAAAACACAATTGATAATTGTAGGAGTTCTATCTAACGAATAAAATAAAAGAGCAAGTAAATAAAATAAAGATGTAAACAAATGAGAGAGAGTAGCCAGCTTATCATGAGTTGATGAGTGATAGCCAATTGGACCGTCTTGGTAAAAGAGTGCAAGGGCAACTCAGTTGTCATGGCAACTTGCGCAGCTGGGTTGCCTTGGCAACTAATTGAGCGGTTGCCTGGGTAACTGTTTGGGCAGCTGGACAACAACTTCAAGGTTCGGCAGAGCGTTCTTCAATGATTTCTTCTTATCCTTAAGTCAAAACTCTAGCTAGTTGTGCATGCCTTGACAATACATCCATGCATGAATCAAGGGTGAACAACAACCAATCTTGCGCTCCTCTTAGCCGTTGAAATCCTTAACTTATTCCTAAGCCGGATTAATCTTCACCATCGATAGATTGAATAAAGACTATACTCATTCATTTCTTGAATCTAACTCTCCCGATATTAGATAAATAGATAAAATTACGAGATCCTCTCCCAATTCACTCGCAAACAAGAATAAAAACCAAGAATGAGTAAACCTTGAATTGAAAGTGCAAGCTCTTATTACCTAAACAAAATCCAATTGTTTCTCACAACCACAAAACACAATAACCCAAGCCAAATCACATCAATTCATGGCCGGGTTTCAAAAGATATACAAAGAATAATCCCCAAACATGAATCGAATAGAATAAAGAAAAAGAAGATGAAGAAATCGATCAGCCCTCTTTGGATTCTCTCCCAATCGAACTCTCCCCCCCAAGCTTGTTGAAATAGGCGGCTAGGGGTTCTTTATATAGGAGATGGTTACGTCAAAGTATTTCTTGAGGAGGAAGTTAAGTTGGAATTAAATACTTTAAAAGAATATAATTCTTTATTATATCTAAATTCCTTCTAGATCTTCTCCTATCTTCTTTGGGATTTAATCTCTCTTTGAATCTCCAATTATTTTAGGACTTTATCTTCTTCCACGTCATTTTGGGCATTATCTAGTCATCAATTCGAGTGCCACATCATCTTTTTCCATTGTCGACAATTGCCTTGGCAACTAGATCGACATAACCTTCATGCACTGCCTTGGCAACTGCGTCGGCATCTCCTTCATGCACTACCCTGACAACTGCGTCGGCATCTCCTTCATGCACTACCCTGACAACTGCGTCGGCATCTCCTTCTTGTATTACCCTGGCAACTGGTTCCAACCTTGCTTTGGCAACTGATTCTGCACACACAAAAACACACCAAAGTAGTATCTTTTTCCACAAAATTAAGCAAAATATGAAATCAAGCTTGTCCACCAAGGAAACAATGCAAACATGCATTAATGGCTAATAATGCAACTAATATGAGCCTAAGTCTAACAATAATATGAGTAAAAATGGTAATAAAAATAGTACTTTTAAACACTTAACAACGATATTTGGAATAATTGGATTTGTTCAAACACTTATTTTTTGTGTGACCTGGTCCCCTGCACATAGTACAATGTTTAACTTGAACTCCCCCTCTTTCTCATCCGGATCATCCATATTCGTATGGATGCGAGTGGAAGCCGGTCGACCCTTAAGTTTTCTACGAAGCTTTGGATTTGGTAACCATTCTTCGTATATTGGCTCTATCGGCCAATAATCTTGGTTCGGGATCGTGTTGAATCAAATTTTGTATATATTTTTCATAGTCTCCAGTTTATAACACTCACCCGCAAGCATGTAATGGTCGAGACGATAATGTAAACATGCGGCGTGTGCATGAGAGCAGGGGTATCTAAATGCTTGAAATACACCACAAACACACCATCTCCGATTAAGGTTTCCGGTCAACATTCTTTGCTCACCTTGGACCTTAGCTTCAACAGAAAATTTAAAACCATGTGGGTCGAATGTTCTGACTCGCATAGAGGTGGCATGGGCTTGAAGTTCGATCATTCTATCTTGCAGGGTTTGAGACCAATTTTTTCTGTTGTTTATCCGGGTTATAACTTCCTGCCCTTTGTCAGACCACACTTTACCCAATCTGAAGTAAGTTTCCCACACAATACTTGCAATTGGGAGATGGCGTGTTCCTTTAAGCACCGAGTTTATAGCCTCAATAAGGTTAGTTGTCATATGGCCATAACGTCGACCTTCATCATAGGCTTGTGACCATCTTTCTCTAGGGATGTTATTTGTAAAATTAAATACATTTACACCGTACCGCTTCAATATTCTTATCTTCGCATCGAATTTGGTTGAACTAGTTCATACCCTATTTTAAAAAATAAGTTAAATAAATCAACATGATCAGCTTTAAAAAATTACTAAATTTTATAAACAACTTACCCGCGCCTAAAATCTCTTTTCCGGATCTGATTGTTTCCGAAATACATCTTTGCATTTACCGCAATATTCCTTACACAATATGCTGGATATGTATGTGGAGGTTTTCATAAACTCTCCCGTCTGTCAATTACTGATAAGACCGCAGTCCCTTTATCAGAAATCATGCAAATACCATATTCTTTTACTACATGGTTGCGTAAATGCTTCAAAAAGAATTATCATCCATCCACGTCTTCTTTTTCAACTACAACAAATGCAATTGGGAATATATTACTGTCTCCATCTTACGTAATAACCACGAGTAATATATGACCGTACTTCCCATACAGCCAAGTACCATCCACTTAAATTATGCGTTTGCAGAATGAGAACCCTTCAATGCACGCATTGAACACCCAAAATAACTTACTAAATATCCTTTTTACCAGGAATTAGTTTGCCTTGTAAGTTGTACACCGGTTTTTTTCGTATTCTACCATAGTTTATGAGATGAATATTTGCATTGCTCGTAAAAGAGCTGGTAGCTCATTATATGATTTATCCCACTCACCATACAATTGTGCCATCGCTTTCTACTTTGCCATCCATGCCTTGTAGTAAGATGAAATATATCCAAGCTAAGTCCGGATGGATGCTACTAACAATACAATCGAAATTCTTGGTTCCTTTTCAACCAATAACCTGATGTAAGTACATATTAGATCATAGTCTAAATTAATGTGGTCCTGTGATAAAGCCATATTTGAACAGGTGTGCTGCTCAATGAACCGTGACACCTCCCATATCTGACTCCTCTTCTTGTATGAAATTCTTACCCCCAAGGACAATTGCTCTTCCAATTAATACACCTTACATAATAGGTTTGTGTATTAGACTCAACAACATAAAATAGCGTGTGGCATTTGATGCAGTGCTCCTAAACTGCCAGCTTCTTTTGTTTCGAATTGAGCCTTCAGTACCAATTCCCTAAAATTCAAAGATAATGAAGAACCAAATACGTGGGCTTGATGTTCCGGATCTCGCATTGCAGTATAGTCCACCTCATACATGTGGGCTGGAGGTTAATAGGCTGAATAAATGGGTTCCGGTTGCTGGGACTCTGATTCAACATAACCCCAAACTGGCTACTCATTTCCCAACTCAAGCCTAGCAACAACCTTGGCCCAAACATCATCTTCAACATTTAGACCAATACCCTGAGATGCATCTGTCATAACAGCCTCAACATCATCAGCATCGAGTAAGTGCACGCCATCATCTTTCGTAATAGGCACAATATTTTCTTTATCCTCACTAATATCATCAAGCGATTCACCCCAACGACCAACTATGTTTTCAATGTCACAATATGTTGATGAACCCATTCTCCCTAAATATTAAAAAAAATCATAAGCAAATATTAAAATTTGGTTTTCATATTTAAATTGTTAATACAAAAACTACATTATATATGTAACAACAACAACATTAAAAATAGCAAACAAATTACAATTCCAAAAATAAAAAAAATTACTTGATTAGACGCGAAACCGTGTAAATGTGCTCTAAAGCCTTCAATAAAAAATTATCATTCGAATATATCTTCAATCACACAAAAAAATTATACAAACCCCTCTAATTCTAAAAAAATAGATTAATTAAAAAATAAATCACTTACTTCTGAGAAATCAAGAAGATTTATAGAAAAAAATACTTCAACAATCTTCACCGATCGCTGTAGTTTTTGGCCTACTTTCTAAAATATGGATCAATATACCCTATAAACCAAAATATTATTTCGGAAAGGATTATCCCACCAATTTTGCCAAATCTTCAACTCAAACTCTATCAATTTTTTTCTCAACCCCTCTTCTCTATATCCTATATATGCAAAACATTTAAACTAAAAAAAAACCTGATCGGATCAGCTTTCACGTGAAAGATGGCCATGTGCACGCATGAAAACAACATCTCGCCACCTAAAGGTGGCATGCTGGCTTGGACTAGCTTTTATCAGCTTCATAAAAGCTCAAGCTTTCACGTGAAGCTTGGCAGGCCTGGCTCAGCTGAGCCATTTCGGAGGGACACCTGTACCACACCATGTACATATGGCGAGGTGCCACAACGCCACCTACATGTGGCGTGACACTGTAATTTTTGGCCTATTTCCCAAAATATCTGGAGAATAGGCCTATAAACCGATTTTTTTAAACAACCATATTCAACTAATTTTGCCTTTAATTTTTCAAGAATGGTAAACGTAATGCATTTGTATATAAAAGAAATTACTCTAATTTTTATTAATATTAACATTAAAATTTTTTATTATAAAATTTGTAAATGTAAAAAAATTAAAAAGTTAATTGTTTGAATCTATTATTTAATACTTATTTTTTATACAATATTTATATGGGAAAATATACACTACACTAACTGTGGAAACATTTTATTTCCACAAGCGTCCTAATTTCAGGGGTTAGAGATTTAGTTTAGGGTTTATAGTTTAAGAGGTTAGGTCTACGTGCTTAGAATTTAGGGATTATGGTTTGAATTTAGACTTTAGGGTATAGGGTATAAGGTTTAGAGGTTGGGGTTTAGGTTTCAGGGTAATATGGAAGAGATTTAGGTTTTTACATATAACCCCTAAATTCTAACCCTAAACTCTAAATTCAAACCACGACCCCTAAATTCTAAGCACATAGACCTAAACCCTAAATATGAACCCTGAATTGAATCTCTAACCCCTAAAATTAGGGCGTTTATGGAAATAAAATGTTTCCATCGCCAGTACATGGTATAATTACCTTATCTATATTAGTCATAAATCTTCAAATCGTTTAAACTATAAAATTTTGTATGGTGAGAAAGATACCTTTGTTTCGATAAGAAGAAGTCATTTTCTTTTTAAAAAATGGAAAACAAATGTAAACAATCTTTAGAGTAAGTGATTAAAGTTCTCATTTGACATTTTTCTTTTTTCATGAGAAATTATATTATAGGCCCAGCTCGCCACGTCATCCATGGTCCCAACCAATAAAAAACATCTATTTCATTAAATTTTTCCATATCATCTTTTTACCGAGTGAATCTTCACTCATATTTACTGTAAATTAAATTAAAAAATACTTTTTACCAATTGTAAATTCACTTTGTAAAAAAATGACATGAAAAAATTTAATGAAATGAATGTTTTTTATTGGTTGGGACCTTGAATGACGTGGCGGCTGAGCCTATGATATAATTTATTCTCTTTCATATGTTGTGGGTTCAAAACCCATTATGAGTAAATTATCTCTTCCCCTCATAGATAGAAATTGTTCACAAATAAATATGTTAGTTCGACATTTAATTTTTTTTTACAAAATTAATAAAATAATATAAAGTTTTCCCATTTTTTTCACAAAATGTAAAATTTCAAAAAATTATTTTTATTAACAAATTTTCAATATCAAATCTGTAATCCTAGTTTGAATTTATAAAAAAACGTTTTTTTTAAATCTTATTTTTTATGTTTCTATTATAAGAAAAGCGATACACTAGTTATAATTCTCTAGACACCTTGATTGACAGAATATAAGTACAAAAAATTCAATCAGACTCGCTAATTAAGATACAAAATAAAATAAAATAAAATAAAATCTAATTACACATGATTCAAAAGAGTTCACAAATTACAATAATTATTTAAATATTTCTTACATGTAATTACATCAAAACCCAATTCCTATTCACTTAAGAAACATCATTTAACCAGTTCAAAAAAAAAAACATCATTTAAAAGATTACACAAAACTTACTTATTATTAAAATTTTTAAAAATCATGAATAATTTAAAGTGTTATATTTCAATAGAGAGAGTTTAATACAAAACTTAGAGTATAAGTTATACTCTCTAAGTTTTGTATTAAATTCTCTCAAGTTACGTAAAAAAGTTTAAACAACCTTTCATATTTAATTTATAAAATCTAAAATTTAAATTTTTAGTCCTAACATCTTAAAACTTAAATCCTAAACCTTAAGCTCTAGATTTTAATTATAAACCTTAAATTCTACGTCCTACAAACCTAAACATTTAAACCACAACTTAAATCTCTAGACCTTAAAATTAAAATGTTTGTATATCAAAATATTTTTTTAATTTAAATATTACATTAAAAATAATATTATCATTTTAGATTTATACATTAATAGGTTAAATCATAACAAGTTCAACGTAGAAATATGAAATCCAAATTTTTGACATAAGAGGGAATAAAACCAAAATTAGACCGACTAATGTCCTAAACTGAGCACTGTTCTTTTGTTTCATTTGCTGCCTGAATTAAGTTGAAAAGGAAATATTTTTCCAGAGAGAAAAATGGAATTTGCAGAACTGAGAGAAGCCATAGAGCAGATAGAGTTGGTGGGTTCTCACGCTCACAACATTGTTCCTTTGGATTCTTCATTTCCTTTCATCAATTCACTGTCTGAAGCAACTGGCCATGCCTTAGCCTTTGCTCCTCACTCCCTCTCTTTCAAGGCAATTCCACCCTCTCTCTTCTTCTTTATATTACTATAAATCACCCCTTTTTTGCCTCTTTTTAAGGGCGAAAACTAAAAACACTGTTAGATTCAAAGGGAACTGTTTGATGCCTTCTGCTCGTTGAGACCTTTAGAGTTTCTGATTACTGAATTCTTTTTTGAAAAAAAAGAAGCTTTTGGGAGTTCGGTTGTTTTCATTGTGGTGTATAAGTATTTGCTTGTTTTGTTCTACTTTGTTTTGGATTAGTTTCAAACATTATTCAAGTTCTGTAATAACTAAGTTCTTGGTTTTGCCTTTAATAGGCTGGATATGTTATAATATAATTGATGCATGTCAATGTTCATTGCCTGATAGCTTTGAAAAGTTGGGTTCTATCCTTATATTCTGTCAATCTAACTATTGGTTTTTGGCAGAGGAATTTGGGGGATATTGCACAGCTCTATGGCACAGAATCTTCGTTGAATGCTGTGGAACAGTTTCGCTGATCATTTGGCTTACAAGCCATTGGCTCAAAGTGCTTTAAAGCTGCAGGAATCTCGACTATTCTCATCGATGATGGTTTGAAACTTGACAAGAAGCACGACTTACAGTGGCATAAGAATTTTGTCCCATTTGTTGGTAGGATACTCAGAATTGAACGCCTGGCCGAGGAGATTCTTGATGGAGTAGGACACCTTCTACATCTTACTTTTCAACTTTATATTATATTCTGATTTAAGATTTATCGGTGTACTGTTTCTTGGAGCATAGGACTATCTTTAATTGAGAAGGCTCAGAAGTTAGCATTAACATGAATTAACAGTTATATTCCGGTGTGGCATTTGCTGTCAGGAGGAATATTCATATCCATTTTATAAAGATGTATTATACAGGCAATTTGTTTGCAAAAAAATGTTGGGAGGTGACAAATAATGATATGAAACTGTTGCCTGTTGGAACTTAAAGAGAGTATGGTGGTGGATAAGGATGATGATGATCGTATACCTGATGTAACTGTTTCTACGTCTTGGTTCTTGTAGCCGACCCTGAATTTATTCAGATTACGGCTTGTTGGTTTGGTATGGGCAACTTGTATGCAGAATGAATATAAAGTGTATATGCCAGTCTTTTACGAAAGACGTAGACTGGAAGAATTAGAAATGGTCTACACAAGGGTATCAAATGTGAGAAGTTCCTTTATGAGTTCTTGTGGATATGCATCTCTGCGATCATATGTTGCTGCCATGTGTGATTGTGTGTTTCATTTAGTGAAAACGGTGTTTTCACTTTGTCCATTTTAAGTTGTCGGTTGTCCTGATTCTAATTACTAGGTATGTTTATACATCTTACATTTAGTCTGTAACTTATATTGGACAACATTTTAAGACTTTTGTCAAAACTATCCTCTTTTGTCAGTTGCACTAAGTTCTGCAATGACCTATGCCTGTGGACTTTTGAGGGTCTAGTCATAATTTGCAGCGTGGAGGTGCTGATTTGAGCAGCATCTTGGAATTAAAATACACACCTGAGTTTTTGTCAATATTGGGTGTTCAATAGTTTTTTTTTTTTTATCATTGTTGTTGTGCATATTTACAGGAGATGCTGGATCAATCTACTTGGACACTGGATGTGTTCACTGAAACATTTCTGAGAAGCTTGAGATCATATCCTTTACGATAGTTATAGAGATCTAAGCGGTCATATTTTATTTCTCACTGATATGTGGCTTGAAGAAGTGCCATGCACCTTCAAGTCTTCACCACATGGTACCACCCAATGACCTCTTTTATTCATTATTGAAAGATAATTATTTCCAGTGTGTGTTTTTGGTGCTATGAAATTAAAATTTTATTTGCATTCATATGATTGAAGTTTTAAGAAAAGTTCATGTTGCTTCGGTTGATTACCGATGAAAGGTTATTGAGGTTAAGTTGCCTAATTTGTAGGGATGAATAGATTAGAGGAGCTTACTGTCTTAGGTGGTTTCTTTAACTCAATGTTACAGTGGCAAATGAGTTTGTCGGCTTGAAAAGCATAGCTGCATACCGCAGCGGTTTAGAAATCAATCCACATATCACCAAAGAGGACGCTGAGGCTGGTCTTTTTGAAGTTTTACAAAGTGAGTGGTATGTGCATATGACGTTCTGTATTCATCGCAGGATATAAGTAACGATTTCCTATTCCAGGTGGGAAGCCTGTACGCATTGCAAATAAAAGCTTGATTGACTATATTTTCACGCTTAGTTTGGAGGTCGCTTCTCAGTTTGGTTTGCCATTGCAGATACACACAGGGTAAGAATTGGCATTTATATTGTAAAATGTTTGCAGATAAGCTCTTATTGATGGCTAGGAAGACGAGGAAATGAACTTGGAGTTCGGTTGCAATGTGAAATGTGGCATGGGAAAAGAGGCAGATGAAACTTAAGTTGGTATCAAACTAGTGTTGATACCTATAAAGAAGAAGTGGAATGGCTTTTCTGGCCCTTATAAGAGGCTGCCTTGGTACGTGGGAACCTTCAATTTGATGGTTTGGAAGTAAACCTAGGGCTTTAGACTCAAGAAAATTAAGCGCAAATCTGAAAATTCAAGAGAAACTAGTTGGGAGATTCTTGAAAATTTCGGAACTAAATCTGGAAAATTAAAGAAACAAGGTGAATATGATAGATTAGATGAAAGCAAGTAAGAATTAATAAAAAAAAGATTGAAAAAGATTGGTTAAAAGATAGATAAATCAAAACTGAAATTTCAACCTTGATTATGGAGATGGCAAAAATGGAGTTGAAGAAGAATATAGCTATGGTGTGTGGAATTGGTAGATGTCCCGCGGAACCCTCCTACTCGCAATTGAATAGGCAACCTCCGTAATATGGCACTAACCGACCCTCCTAATCGCAATTGACTAGGCAACCCGGAGTGTGAAGATCAACAACAAATTCCAACAAACTTGAAGAATCGCTTTTAAACACAAGATAATTTATTGCAAGTATAACCTCAAAAGAGAATTTTTTTTGTTCAATGAAATCTCAATTACAATGAATGAGGCATCATCTTTTTAAATGTTAAGGATGACTTTAACTTAAAGCTAAGAATGAATAAAATAATTAAAGAAATCTAGTCCGTTAAATTAGACTTGATCTAACGGTTTGGAAGAAAAGTGGTTGGTTCCTAAGTATATAAAATCCTAAAAACATCAATTTAAATGATAATAAATACACTGGGCTAAGTTTAATTCGTCCAAAGCCTTATTATATGTTAGTTTTTGGGTTGAATTTTACAAAATTCCGTAATAATCTCCTATAAAGTTTTCTGCATGGGCAGTCTTCAGTAAAATGGACACATCTTAAGTTCCTGACATCGGATTGATGCGTTTCAAGATGCGTTAGAAAGGTAACTGAATGGCAGTCAATTCATTAGAAGACAACTCGACCCAAAGATGCCCGGATCCCATTCAAAAAGTTGACGCAAGTTAGATGTCGTTCCAGACTTCAAGAACAACTTCATCTTCTTATCCAAGATAATTAGTTTCAGCCCTTCTATGCATGTATCATTCCTCCATTCCTCAAAAAGATTCGTCCTCGAATCTGAACCGACCATGAGAGAATGGTCATCGACGTCAATTGAAAAGGCTTTCTGTCATATGTGGAGTGATCTAATTGAGCCCCTCGCAATGGTTCAACAAAATCCTGAAAAAATAAGACAATATTACTCGAACATTTGTTATGATTAGTCAAAACAAAATCACTCATGTTGTTATTTTTCTTGTCTTTTTCTTTTGGGTTTTGTGCGACTTTTACCTCATATGTGTTTCCACTCACCAAATTTGGGCCATTAATTTGACTTTTTTCACTCTTGGCGCCTTTACTCTATGTCTTTTGTATCTCATATCCCATATCCCTCTCACAAAATTTATCATCAAAGTACATTTGTTTTAGAGGAGAAGATGTTTGATTAGAATCAAAAGGGTTAAAAACACACTTTCTTTGTGGGGAGGTGATGAAAATGTCACAAGCGAACTTACTACTTCACATGAAGGATCAGAAGCATTGTCCTCTTGACTGATGTGTTCACGATCAATGTCCTTTTGTTTGGGAGATGATTCTTCTTCAACATTAACATTTGCACTAATGATAAAAGTAGAAGTTCGAAGAGAATCATGTGTACCTTCTGGTTCTAGTGTGTCTTCATGGTTGTTTGCCTTTGGGTGTTCAATTGATTCTGCCTTTTATGATTGCAATTTTCTTTATTTTATCCTCTCACAAGATTTTTGAACTCTCATCTGCTCTTCATATGCTTCTTCTGGCTTTATTGAACTCAACGTGAACTTCTGACCATGGTGCACAAAGGAGTATCTATTTGTCATGATTCAATGGATAGCGTCTTGATCATCTTGCTACGATCTTCCCAATAGCAAGGCGGTGACTTCCCTAGGAACCACATCATACAAACATCATCACAAAAGCCTCCAAGAGTAAAAGTGATTAACCAACGTTCGGTTATCATCATATCTGCTCCATTATTAAACCCTTGAAGATGATATGACTTAGGGTGTTCTTGGCACGGTAGATTAAGTGCATAAACAACGAAGTTGCTCACTAAGTTTACACAACTATCGCTATCGATGATGAAAGAACATTGTTTACCTTGTATATTACGTGGCCGAAAGATATTTATTGGTATAACATGATGCATGTTTCTAAAAGAATAAAACATCCTAATTGTTTTAAGAATCCAAAGAAAAGTTAGATACCAAAAGAAAGATAGTTGCAAGGAGGAAGGAAGTTATGCAACTTTTAACTCATACTAACACAAGAAAGTGAAAAATGTTAGATAATTTAAAGAACACAATAAAAAGGTAAAACAAAAGAAAAAAAATAGTTAAGAATGAAAGAAGAACAAAAAACCCGAAAACCCTGGAATTGTGCAGCAACTTGATCCACTTCGTTCGAGGTGTTTCTGATCTCCAAAAATTATATAAATTTTTTTGTGGAGACTCCTTCAATGGTTTAGATGTGATTTGAAAAATTTCAAGCTCAAAATTCCTTCATTTGATTTTTCTGATTTTTTATTTTATTTTTTGGATTTTTCACCCAAAAACGTCAAAATTTTGCCCAAGAATTGGCCCGCTCTGATACCAAATTATAAGAGGCTGCCTTGGTACATGGGAACCTAGGGCTTTAGACTCAAACAAGAAAGTTAGGCACAAATCTGAAATTTCAAGAGAAATTAGTTGGAAGATTCTTGAAAATTTCAGAATTAAATTTGGAAAATTAAAGAAACAAGTGTGTAGCGATGTCCTTTTTTTTGTTTTTGTTTATCGCTAAATAAAACGTGGTTATTTTCGAAGTGTTTTTGAAAGGTGTTTGTGATTTTTTTTGGATATAAAATATTTATTCCATGGGGTTTTAAAATAAACCGCATAAAAAAATTGGAGTCGCCACCGGCCACTTAGGTAGGCCGGACACCATAAAACCAGAGATTCAAAAAGATTGGGTTCGGGAGTCGGTTACGGATGGGGAATGATTAGCACCCCCACACCGCCCAAAACTGGTACTTTAATAATTACCGCTTTATTAATATTGGATTTTCCGGATTAAAGTGACGATTATTTTAAAATTCGGTCATAATTGCGAATAAATTTTAAGGGCACCGTTATCCAAGAATAAACGCCCAACCACTATCACTACGTTTGATACTGGCCCCGTTTACGCTCGGATAAAAGGACACCGCATTAACAATTTATAAATCATATGCAATCTTATTGGTGAAAAATATAAAACATGGCAAAATATTTAACTGCAATAAATATTGACATAACTGAATACTAATCTAACATAAATGATATACTAGACTAAAACATGCATATATACATATTATTCTAAATAATAGATAAAAACGACTTTAACAAGTCAGAATAACAATGCAGGAAAAATTACGTATATAGATAAACAAATATTTCAAAAAGACATACATGCTAGTAATAAAACATATTTCAACATATATGGAACAATATATTATACATAAAAGAAGACACACTAACACGTAACCTAAAAGCCAAGAAAACATACGTACAAAAATACAAGAACAATGCCGTTTACGAGTCAAATAGAACATAACATGCTTTAATACGAATAATCGGATAAAAAACATGACTATTATAAGTTTAACACAAATATACATATAAACAAAAAATATGAGTCATATACTAGGGACGTAAAATAATAGAATATCAACATATATGATTATAATACGAACATGAATATTTACAAAGAATACATGACTGAAATGAAAGAAAAATAAAAGTCAGTGGCAGAAATTAAAGAACAATAATATGTAATTTAGGGACGAAATTGCGAAACAAACAAAACCTAAAAGGATCAAAACTGTAATTAGACCGAGGGGCAGACCCAAAATGAAAAGTTCAAAAACGCGGGGTGGCTAAAGGCGTAATTTTACCATTTGAAAACTGATTCGGTGTAATTTAGGGACTGGATTACAAGATTTTGAAATATCAGGGGGACTGGGATTGTAATTATACCATGCGACAAGACAAAAACGAAAATATTGAAAACGTGGTGGGATTAAGTGTGTAATTTACCCATTTAGCAAAATAATAATACCTATATAAAGGCTATTTTTAGACCGAAACCAAATTTTCCCCACTTTGTTTCATTCTCTGATTTTCATAACTCAACCCCATTCTTATTTTCTCTCAACTGATCTTATGAAACCCAGAATCCGGCGGCCGGCTGCCGTGTTCTCCGCCGCCGGCCGCCGCTAACCGGCGCCGGCAGGCCTCCAAAACACACCAAAATAACCCCCTTTTCTTCCTCAACATTAATCCATGGTTGGATTTAGAGGATACACCCTTATTTGCCCTAGATCTAGAAAATACGAAGTGAAAAAAATATTTTTCAAACCAAAACGAAACTACAAGGGGTCTTCCCCTCCCTTTAGTTCACCATCTCAGGCTTGGAGAAGCCGAAAGGCTTATCACTGAGGAAGGGAAGACCCAGAAACAGCAATGGTAAGACGACTCTTTTTTTTTCTTGTTTCTGTTTTCCTCTTTCGTATATGCATGCAAAAATAAAAAAGAGAAACGAGTATTTACCACTGGACTTTTCTTTCAATTCACTTGAATGTTTACAACTTTCAGTTTTTTTGTATTACAAGATCTCTGTTACTACTCTTTTTTTTTGTTACTCCTCTGTTACCTCTCTGTTACCTCTCCCGTTACCTCTCTCGTTACAAAAGTCCCCGTTTCATATATATCATTGTCTTTGTTTTGGTGCAAGTTGCATCTTGCTTTTTCAGATCTGAACTGACAATTTTTGCTTGTTGTCTTGGGCATGTTCTGAACACGGGGGTTGAATATCGGCATGGTGGCGGTATGGGTGTTCTGCCAGCGGCCAGACGTGTTCTCGGCCGTTAGATCAGATCTGATCTAAAGGTCGAGATAGCTTGAAGGACGAACGGCCTGGATGAAGCCTCGATTTGATGAGACGGCTCCAGATCTTGACACGTGGAGCTCCGCATTCGAGGAGTCATAACGCGTGGATCTTACGCGCGCGTGGGATATTAAAGCGTCCGCGCGTGGGCCACACGCGCGCGTGGCACTCGAACGGTCCATACGTGTGGAACACGCGGCTGGCAGATATTTTTGACTTCTTGGTTGTATCGTGGCCGTTGGATCAGATCTTGATCCAACGGCCCACAGTTACCTGCACACCATAATTGTAATTAGATAAGATTTGGGTTTGGGCCAACCGGGCCTTGTAATTTGTTTGTAATTGGACTTGGACTTCATTTTTATTTGGTTTTAATATATTTAATTTTTTGATTTCATTTTATCAGCCCAATTATGTTAATAATAATATAATTAGTATTATAATAGCAATACACATACATACGAAAACGTATACTTATATTATACAAACATGAATTAATATAACATTCTAGCATACGTACGTATAATCATACATATAATTAACATAACATCTATATATTAATCAAATACACTCATACTCTAGATACATACGCGATACACATATATCATTAATACGTATACATACATAGCTTATAATATACATGCACACACCACCTTATATTTATATTAGTAACATTCATATATAATAAATATACATGCAATATGTATTTACAAATGAAAATGAGTGATTACAGTTGCCCCTCTTTGCTTGTTCTCATGGAATGGGAAGCAAAGCAAAGATTCATAAGCACTCATTTTTATCAGACTTCCCTGTTTGTAGCTTTGGAAAAACGTGTTCTTTTGGATATCTCCGCTCTTCCTTGGCTGAATCTTCAGGCTCGTAAGTTCTTCCTATATAGAGCTTCGTCACCTTCCGATCTTGGAGCTACAGGCTCTTCCTATATAGAACCCTTCGCTCTGAAACCCCGAATTATGAGTCATTCATTTCACTTCGAGACAGTAAAGCTTGGAGTCCTTCCTATATAGAACTCTTCGCCTTCAACGCTGGTTTCTCCTATATAAAACCTTTTGCGCCGCTGATGGATTCTTCCGACTGGGAGTTCTTTTTATATAGAACTGCTAGTCTTCAAATCCTGGAGCCGTCAGTCCTTCCTATATAGAACTTTTGGCGTCTGAAATCTCAGAACTACAGGTTCTTCCTATATAGAACCTTTCATTCTAAGATAGTGAAGATCGGAGCCTTTCCTATATAAGACTCTTCGCTTTCGACACAAAAGGTTTCCTATATAACCTTGTGTCATAGGTGAATTCCTTCGACTGAGAGTTCTTTTTGAGATTCTGGATTTAGGGTTCTCCCTCTATGGAACCTTTCATTGGGGCTTGAAAATGCAGGTTCCCTTTTTTTTTGGGCTGTTGCCATTTTTGGACCTACGCTACTAAGACTGCCGCATCATGCCCGAAGGACTTACTGATGGCCCGAAGGACTTATCATCATGCTCGAAAAACTTACTGATGACCCGAAGGATTTAACACCACGCTCGAAAGACTAACTGATGACCCGAATGATTTAATATCTGGATCTGACGCCGACATGGCTGTTGTTCTATGGGGACTCACGCTGATAGGTTGCCACATCATGCCCGAAGGACTTACTGATGACCCGAAGGATTTAACACCACGCTCGAAAGACTTACTGATGGCCCGAAGGACTTAACATCGTGCCCGAAGGACTTACCGATGACCCGAAGGATTTAATATCTGGATCTGACACCGACATGGCTGTTGTTCTATGGGGACTCACGCTGATATGCTGCCACATCATGTCCGAAGGACTTACTGATGACCCGAAGGACTTATCATCATGCTCGAAAGACTTACTGATGGCCCGAAGGACTTAACATCGTGCCCGAAGGACTTACCGATGACCCGAAGGATTTAATATCTGGATCTGACGCCGACATGTCTATTGTTCTATGGGGACTCACGCTGATATGCTGCCACATCATGCCCGAAGGACTTACTGATGACCCGAAGGACTTATCATCATGCTCGAAAGACTTACTGATGGCCCGAAGGACTTAACATCGTGCCCGAAGGACTTATCGATGACCCGAAGGATTTAATATCTGGATCTGATGCCGACATGGCTGTTGTTCTATGGGGACTCACGCTGATATGCTGCCACATCATGCCCGAAGGACTTACTGATGACCCGAAGGATTTAACACCACGCTCGATAGACTTACTGATGGCCCGAAGGACTTTAACATCGTGCCCGAAGGACTTATCGATGACCCGAAGGATTTAACATCTGGATATGACGCCGATATGGCTGTGGTTCTTTCGGGACTTTGGTAAATTCTTCGATAATTCTTCAAATGCCTGTTTAGGAACAAGCAAAATTGACATGCCCCTATCTATATGATGTATGTAATGTTGTGCTTTCTTTCTCATCTTTTCTTTTTTCTTTGTTAATCTTATGTCCTGAAAAAGTCATTCTTCTGATTTCTCTATTTCCTTTCCTTTTGCAGTATGCTCAATTTTGATCTTCATTTCTGTCAAATTTTGCTCAATGGGCATCTGCTATTGTTCTTTTGCACGAGCACCCGTCTTTCTTCTTCGGGGTCTCTGCCTGCTTCACCAACAAACATTATATCATGCGTGTGCAGAGATTCTTACTATTCTTTCTGTTCTGCATTGCCCCATTCGATCGTGCTCAGCTATCTTCCAGTTCTTTCGACCCAATATTCTGAGTATTTGTTAATTTCGTCATCGGGGTGAGCGAAATGCTTCTTAACCTCAATCTTCTTGTTGTCTCTTGACGGACACTATTCATCAATTTATGTGCTTTAATTCTTTGGAGACTCAATGTTTACTTTTTTTACCGTTCCCACACTTTGTAAGTTCATACTTGTCATGTTTCGTCCTTCATTTTCTTGAACCAAACAAGGCATCATGGATGGAATTCGCTTCTTGTTCTTGAGCTGTCTGACACCTATACCTCTGTTATCATCTTCATTTTATGCATTGTGAGGTCATTTCTGGTTAGGGGCTCCAATAGTATCTGCAACCTTGTGTTCTGGATCTTACCCCTGAAGTAATACATGGAAATTTTTGTTGCTTTAACTTGTCAATTTGCTGATTGGTGTTCCACTGAAGGGTATCATTTAGATTAACATACAAGATTTTGAAAACACAGCATAGGAGCTCTGGATATCATGTGCAAGAGTGGCTTAGATTCAACCACTTGGTAATTCAAAGATGTGAAGTCTTCCCCTGGTGACTCGGTTCATCCTCATGATTACCGCGTTGCTGCAGAGTGCTACTCTTTCTCAATTCTCATTATCTACTCCGCCCCCAAAAGGGTAAGCTTGTATAACCACTCGAGCGCAGAAATATTACTCTAGGAATAAAGTTCTGGGTGGTGTGAGTCTTAATTTTTCCCATGATATCGCTTATTTTCTTTTTGGTTTTTTTGTTTTTGTTTTTATCATTATTTGAGGAAATCAATTCGTCACAGTCCTTTGTCATGAGGACATAGATGAAGCAAACAACACTGCCCCAAGTTACTCGGCATAGTCACGATTTGAAAATATTACCATCACTCATGAAGCTAAGGTTTCTTGAATTGGATGATATATCTCCACCCTATCGCTTCAGCGGAGTGCCCCAAAATTTCCATACTCTTATCCGAACAAGCCTATTACCAGGTTTCAAACATAGGAGTACTTTTTATTATTATTTTCTCCTTCTTTATTTTTATTTCTTTTTTTTCTTCTCTTTTTCTCTTCCTTTTTTTGTTTTGTTTCTTCTTTACTACCTAGAAGATTATGCCTAGAGTTTCAATTTCAAGCAACTCTACATGATTGACATTTAGAGCTTTTTCGTCCTTGAATATCATCGAAAGAGTAATAATCTCGCTTTGCTGACCAGAGTCCAGTGGGGAAGATCACACATCATCGTTGTCACGACATCTATCAAATGTCACATCTTGCAATTGATATCCAGTGTCCTACAACGGCGAGAAAATATCTATGTGCTTTCAAAAACATTATATGTTAAGCGAAATATGTTCTTTATTGAAAATAAAAATCAACAGACATGCCCCATCACAAAAGATCTTTGCCACATGGGGGCCACATAGAGTTGATTCCTTGTATTACTTCAGGAAGGTATTTTAATGTAGAGACATCTTTGGCTTCTTCAGCACTATGTAGATTTGCTTCTCATCCTTGGTCTTCCACTGCTTGATCAGCTCTTGCGTCAGGGTTCCATCATTGACCAGCTTCTTGATTTCCTCCAGTAAAGGTCTACATTTTCTGGTGGGATGCCCCGGTGCCCCCATATGGAATTCGCATGTGCTACTCGAGTCAAAACTATGGGCATACAGATCAGGTACACTCTTCATCGGCCTAGGAACAAGATAGTGACCCTCTACCAGATGAGGCCAAATATCTAAGATAGATATTCCAAACACTTCCAAATTTGCGCTCGTCCGAGGAATTTTCCTTGATGACCCCAATTTGTCAGTCTGTCTCCTTCTTTTACGACCACGCGAACCCTGGAGATGACACTCATTTACGTCTCCATCCTTATCTATCTTATCTTCGATTCGGTCCTTAGACTTAGACCCCAATTTTCCTTCTTTGATTGCATATTCTATCCTCTCTCCAATCGTCATGAAATCTTCGAATCCGCTTCTCGATTTCTCCAACATCACATCGAAGAAGGGAGAGGGAAGCGTTGCATGAAATAGGAGTCAACTCTTCTTCCGCTATAGGGGCTGGACTTGGGTCGCGAGACATCGCCACCTTAATGCATATTCCTGAAGCTTTCATTTGGCCTCATTTTCTCATTCTCAAGAAACGTCGATGTGGTGCTAAATCTAAAGCATATTTGTATTGATCCAAAAGGCATTAACGAGGTCACCCCATGACCTAACTTGATTTTTGTTCAAACGGTTATACCACACTGCTTTGCTGGTCCCACAAAGCTATCATGGAAATGGTGGATCAACAATTCTTCGTTCTTCATGTATCCTTCCATTTTTCTACAAAACATGGTTAAGTGAATCTTCGGGCAGCTGGTTCCGTCATACTGCGCAAATTCGGGAACCTTGAAATCTGGAGGAATGACCAAATCAGGGACTATGCAGAGTTCTCTTGTATTGAAAACATTTATCTTCTCTTTCTTCTTAAGCTCTTTCTCGATTTTTTCTTCTAACTGGTCAAGCCTCGACTCTTCAATTCGTTCCATTTTCTGATTAATTCTGCCATCGAACCCCAGGTATTAAATGATGAAGTGCCATGCGATGATAAAACAATAAAAAAAACGTGATGCAAATGCAATGCATGAATGCAATAAAGCATTGATTCCGCAAATGATTTGTCCCTATAGGACATCTTTCATTCAGACCAAGAGGTTTCATTACATCCGGTATTAGGGTTTTACAGATATCGGTGAGCCTTGGCACCTAATGTCTTGACCTCATTCAATAGTCCCGTCAGTTTTCCTTTGCGGTCCAATGCCGGATCCATATTCTGGCTTATTGGTACTGCTGCATCGGCTAAATCTGCTACCTGTTGAGCTACTTGTCAGGCTTGAGTCGTAACCACCTTCATGTCCCGGTCTTTCTCCCGTATTGTTTGCTCGGCCTTTTGTAGCTTAACGGTCATTGCCCCAGCACGGATCTCACTGGTACGTAAAGCAGTTTCGAGCCCCACTATCTATTCTTTGAATGCTGCGTTTTCCATTTGAAAGGCTTGTGATTCATTCCTTTCCTGCTGCAGACTTGATTTCAGGATATCTTCCATGGCCAGACTGTTTTCCAACTCATTTTGGAGAAAGTCGCGTTGACCTTCAGCTTCTTCCAGTTTCTTTGATAATGATCTGATTTTATTCTTACTATTCTTGCATTTCTGCTTCCAGCGTTCTGAACCGTTCCTCAGCTGAATCATACCATTGACCCACTCTTCCGCGGTGTCACCCAGACCGAAACTCTTGAATTCAAAGTGCAGCTTCTGGTACTCATCTTGTACATTCTTTGATTTCATACTCAGATTGTGCCTCTCATGCTCGAGCTGGTCGCGCTTGTGTGCAAGTTCATCTTCTAAGACGCTTTTATTCTTGACTCCTAACTTTATCCCGCTTGAGTGACCCACTTCTGTGTTATCCGAACCTTGGGCTCGGTATTGACCTTCCTTCGACTTTGCCCCTCGGGCAACGGCTGGCTGGCCGAAGAATCGGGGTTGTCCGTCTTCGAAATCCAAAATTCTCATTCTGATAAGATCTTGAACTCTGTCCTTCAGGGCCCTACAATTTTCAGTGTGTTGACTCGAATCGCCTATGTGGTAGCTGCACCGGACACGACTGTTGTAATCCTTCGGATAATGAGGTTTTCTTGGTACAGACTTCATCGGTATGATAAGGTTCATTTCGACAAGCAACAGAAGTAACTCGGTGTATCTCATGGGTATTGGATAATGTCTTCTGATGTCATTAGATTCTCGAACTTCCCCTGGTTTTGCCTCTGTTCCCTGGGTATCTACCCCAGATATGCTACTTGTCTGCTTCTTGAGATTGATCACAAAGGGATTCGATTTGTCATATTTAACGATGTTGTCTGTTTTGACATTCTGACCATTCTGTTCCACATTCTGCTCCCCGACCGAATCTTTTCTGAGTTCGACATGCTGCTTGCCTTTCATCATGGCATTCATCTGGTCTATCGTCTCGGACATCTGCTTCTTTAGTTCTTATATTTCGTCTTGTTTGTCACCAGGATTGACGCTGCTTACCGAATCTGTTCTGGTGTCCTTGAATGGTTCTTCTTCGGCTGTCACTGTCCTAGTCTTGGGATGAAACTCTAGAATTGGACCCCCTTCCTTCAGGTCAAAGAACCTTTGGTCCATCATGAACAATCTTCTATTAAGAGGGAAATCACTCGGGAATCAATGCCCTGTCTAATGCGAATGCAATGGTATGCAAAAACAAAGCAAAAGAACACAAGTCAGTACCGGACAAAAATTATAAGTACATAATAAAAGGGCAAATTAAATGCGATAAGCAAACAAGACAATCCTATTTACATTCCATCTAAGACATCTAGGTTATCCGCATGGCTCTAACAGGGTGGGTTTCTATGTGTTCTCTACATGCAGTTTTGGTTCTAAGAGGTACCCGAATTGTCTTCGTTGTCTTCTACTAAGAGTAGCAAGGCCCCCGATCATCACCCATTATAGGCTCCTTTCAACCGGGTTCAATTCAGGGGGACCCATTCGCTTATGCCCGTACGAAGGAACGATATCCTTACGAAAGCATAAGGTACTCGAGCCCCGAAGGTACTTGCTAGGCCCATACGGGAGAACGATATCTCCACGAAAGCATTAGCGTTTCCCCCACTTAGAAAGACGGGTTTATATGCCATATTTTAAATGCGTTAAAATAAACGCGCAATTATGACCGAATGTTAATTTAATAGTCACTTTAATCCAGAACTTCCAATATTAGTAAAGTGGTAATTATTTTAAAAGCTTGACTCTCATTTGTTTTTTTTCGAAAAAAACAAAAAATGTCCCCAGCGGAGTCGCCATCTGTAGCGATGTCCTTTTTTTCTGTTTTTGTTTATCGCTAAATAAAACGTGGTTATTTTCGAAGTGTTTTTGAAAGGTGTTTGTGATTTTTTTTGGATATAAAATATTTATTCCATGGGGTTTTAAAATAAACCGCATAAAAAATTGGAGTCGCCACCGGCCACTTAGGTAGGCCGGACACCATAAAACCAGAGATTCAAAAAGATTGGGTTCGGGAGTCGGTTACGAATGGGGAAGGATTAGCACCCCCACACCGCCCAAAACTGGTACTTTAATAATTACCGCTTTATTAATATTGGATTTTCCGGATTAAAGTGACGATTATTTTAAAATTCGGTCATAATTGCGAATAAATTTTAAGGGCCTCGTTATCCGAGAATAAACGCCCAACCACTATCACTACGCTTGATACTGGCCCCGTTTACGATCGGATAAAAGGACACCGCATTAACAATTTATAAATCATATGCAATCTTATTGGTGAAAAATATAAAACATGGCAAAATATTTAACTGCAATAAATATTGACATAACAGAATACTAATCTAACATAAATGATATACTAGACTAAAACATGCATATATACATATTATTCTAAATAATAGATAAAAACGACTTTAACAAGTCAGAATAACAATGCAGGAAAAATTACGTATATATATAAACAAATATTTCAAAAAGACATACATGCTAGTAATAAAACATATTTCAACATATATGGAACAATATATTATACATAAAAGAAGACACACTAACACGTAACCTAAAAGCCAAGAAAACATACGTACAAAAATACAAGAACAATGCCGTTTACGAGTCAAATAGAACATAACATGCTTTAATACGAATAATCGGATAAAAAAACATGACTATTATAAGTTTAACACACATATACATATAAACAAAAAATATGAGTCATATACTAGGGACGTAAAATAATAGAATATCAACATATACGATTATAATACGAACATGAATATTTACAAAGAATACATGTCTGAAATGAAAGAAAAATAAAAGTCAGTGGCAGAAATTAAAAAACAATAATATGTAATTTAGGGACGAAATTGCGAAACAAACAAAACCTAAAAGGATCAAAACTGTAATTAGACCAAGGGGCAGACCCAAAATGAAAAGTTTAAAAACGCGGGGTGGCTAAAGGCGTAATTTTACCATTTGAAAACTGATTCGGTGTAATTTAGGGACTGGATTACAAGATTTTGAAATATCAGGGGGACTGGGATTGTAATTATACCATGCGGCAAGACAAAAACAAAAATAATGAAAACGCGGTGGGATTAAGTGTGTAATATACCCATTTAGCAAAATAATAATACCTATATAAAGGCTATTTTTAGACTGAAACCAAATTTTCCTCACTTCGTTTCATTCTCTGATTTTCATAACTCAACCCCATTCTTATTTTCTCTCAACTGATCTTATGAAACCCAGAATCCGGCGGCCTGCCGCCGTGTTCTCCGCCGCCGACCGCCACTAACCGGCACCGACAGGCCTCCAAAACACACCAAAATAACCCCCTTTTCTTCCTCAACATGAATCTGTGGTTGGATTTAGAGGATACACCCTTATTTGCCCTAGATCTAGAAAATACGAAGTGAAAAAAATATTTTTCAAACCAAAACGAAACTACAAGGGGTCTTCCCCTCCCTTTAGTTCACCATATCAGGCTTGGAGAAGCCGAAAGGCTTATCACTGAGGAAGGGAAGACCCAGAAACAGCGATGGTAAGACGACTCTCTTTTTTTCTTGTTTCTGTTTTCCTCTTTCGTATATGCATGCAAAAATAAAAAAGAGAAACGAGTATTTACCACTGGACTTTTCTTTTGATTCACTTGAATGTTTACAACTTTCAGTTTTTTTGTATTACAAGATCTCTGTTACTACTCTCTTTTTTTTTGTTACTCCTCTGTTACCTCTCCCATTACCTCTCTCGTTACAAAAGTCCTTGTTTCATATATATCATTGTCTTTGTTTTGGTGCAAGTTGCATCTTGCTTTTTCAGATCTGAACTGACAATTTTTGCTTGTTGTCTTGGGCATGTTCTGAACACGGGGGTTGAATATCGGCATGGTGGCGGTATGGGTGTTCTGCCAGCGGCCAGACGCGTTCTCGGCCGTTAGATCAGATCTGATCTAACGGTCGAGATGGCTTGAAGGACGAACGGCCTGGATGAAGCCTCGATTTGATGAGACGGCTCCAGATCTTGACACGTGGAGCTCCGCAGTCGAGGAGTCAGAACGCGTGGATCTTACGCGCGCGTGGGATATTAAAACGTCCGCGCGTGGCACTCGAACGGTCCATACGTGTGGAACACGCGGCTGGCAGATATTTTTGACTTCTTGGTTGTATCGTGGCCGTTGGATCAGATCTTGATCCAACGGCCCACAGTTACCTGCACACCATAATTGTAATTAGATAAGATTTGGGTTTGGGCCAACCGGGCCTTGTAATTTTGTTTGTAATTGGACTTGGACTTCATTTTTATTTGGGTTTAATATTTTTAATTTTTTGATTTCATTTTATCAGCCCAATTATGTTAATAATAATATAATTAGTATTATAATAGCAATACACATACATACGAAAACGTATACTTATATTATACAAACATTAATTAATATAACATTCTAGCATACGTACGTATAATCATACATATAATTAACATAACATCTATATATTAATCAAATACGCTCATACTCTAGATACATACGCGATACACATATATCATTAATACGTATACATACATAGCTTATAATATACATGCACACACCACCTTATATTTATATTAGTAACATTCATATATAATAAATATACATGCAATATGTATTTACAAATGAAAATGAGTGATTACAGTGAATATGATAAATTAAATGAGAACAAATAAGAATTAATAAAAAAATTGAAAAAGATTGGTTAAAGGATAGATAAATCAAAATTGAAATTCCAGCCTTGATTATGGACTGTCGACAATGGAGTTGAAAAAGAAGATAGCTATTGTGTGTGGAATTGGTAGATGTCCCATGGAACTCTCTTACTTGCAATTGAATAGGCAACCTCCATGATATGGCTCTAACTGACCCTCCTAATCACAATTGACTAGGCAACTCGGAGTGTGGAGATCAACAACAAATTCCAACGAACTTGAGGAATCACTTTTAAAACACAAGATAACTTGCAAGTATAATCTCAAAAGAGTTTTTTTTTATTCAATGAAATCTCAATTACAATGAATGAGACAGGTGAAGGGTGACTTTCCTAAAGCTAAGAATGAATAAAATAATTAAAAAAATTTGATCCGTTAAATTAGACTTGATCTAACGGTTTGGGAGAAAGGTGGCTGGTTCTTAAAGTATATAAACCCTAAAAACATCAATTTAAATGAAAATAAATACATTGAGCTAAGTTTATTTCGCCCAAAGCTTTATATGTTAATTTTTTGGCTGAATTTTACAAAGTCCCGTAATAATCTTGAATCCAGTTTTCTGCATGGGCCATTTTCAGTAAAATGGATGTATCTTGAGTTCTCGACATCGGATTGATGTGTTTCAAGATGCCTTGGAAAGGTAATTCAATGACAGTCAATTCATCAGAAGACAACTCGACCCATAATTGCCTGGATCCCATCCAAAAAAGTCGACGCAAGTCGGCTGTTGTTCCAGACTTTAAGAATAGCTTCATCTTCTTATCCAAGATAATTAGTTTTAGCCCGCCTATTCATGTATTAGGTCCCCTTTTAGTTATTGTCCTTATCCGGCGAGCTATAATTGATTGCAACTAAAAAACCTGTATGCTCTTTCTGAATCACCCCTATAGTTCTCATTTGTTTCATTTCTCCCACAATTAGTTTTGGAGACAAAGATTTGGATTTACGACTATCAAATCCTCTTCATCTCCGGAAGATTCTAGAAGATAAGATTTTCTAGCTGTCCCATAGTTCTTTTACATGCATCATACCCATTCTCAAAGGAAGCTTCATATCTGGCCTCTGTTTATGCCCAGGTGAAAGTTCTACCTCCGTATACTTGTTAATCAATTTGTGATATTATGTTCTTATACATGTAATGGTTTGTTCTTTTACGTTTACCTTGACTTTGGGTTGGCAATTCCCAAGCTCAGTGTTCATGGGATGATATCCTCAGTCAAAGAACTTTTGGAACTAGCCCCCATAAAGAAGGTGAGAACACTCGCTCAAAGGAAATAATGAGAGCCTGGTACTTAGTACTTGATAGTGTACAGAAAGGGCTATTGTGGTTTCCTTTTCAACTTTGTATACTAAGTTTGTTCAAACACTAATTGATCACAAACACAAAATTGCAGGTGATGTTCAGCACTGACGCGTGTATGCGACTCCTGAAACATACTAAGGTCTGTCAAAGTTATCATCCACTGACATATTATTAGAATAGCTCAAGAATGGTGCTGCTTTCTCTATTTGCTTCTGATGTTTAATGCTTCTATTGTTAAGATTTTCATGTCCTTGTTTGATCACTTGCAGCATTCCTTGAATTTCATTTTTCGTGGTAGCTCTTGTTCTCTTTTTTGTGTGAGGTTTGTGAGAGATCCAATTTCTTGACCAAGATAGTCAAATTATCGATGTCTTTCTATTCTGCTAGGACTAAAACATTTGCATGGCGAGAAATGATAATTTTCATGTAGAAAATTCTTGGTATTTATTAAAATTCTGACTACACAGCAGTGTGTAATTCTGCAAAATAGCTCTCTAATATTAAGAGAAAAATACTAACACAATTATAGATGCTATTTTTTCCGATGTTTATTCAGCATGTAGAGGTTTTTCCATGTGATGCTTGGTGTGGTCCTTCCATTCACATATTTGCTGAAAATAAACTAATTTGTTAAAGCATTGGAAAAGTATAAAAGCCTAGAGATATCAGTCTATTTATTTGATAAAACACTTGTGGAGTTCAAAAGAATTCATTAGAAAGTAATTGCCTCTTGGAGTGTTAGATTTTCATAGCTTGCTTGAGGTACGTTCTATATAATGATAATGCAAAAATGCTTGATTTAATCCTCTTTCAGGTGCCAAAAGAGCTCTTCAGGTTGTCTTTTCCGTTCTACGTGATGCATGCATTGACCAGGATCTCTCAATTGCTGAAGCTATTGAAACATCCAAGGACATCTTTGCCTGGAACGCAGTTCAGTTATACAAGATTGATATATGCAGGAAACCAAAATTCAAAGGCTAGTGATTCTCTCAGCTGCATGATAGGGACAAATGTTCGAGAAGATACTGTTTCCCTTGTTCGTATCCTGTGGGTTGATACTTCGGGACAACATAGATGTCGTGTAAGGTTCTTTTTTCTTACTACAAAGGTGTTATTCTTTGATTAAGTTCCTCTGCACAACTCTACAGAAGACAGAATTTTATGGCATTTCCTTTATCAGTATCTTAGTTTAACATTTCAGTTCTATCTCCCTATTTTTCTTTTAACATTTCAGGTTGTTCAAAAGAAACGCTTTGATGATGTTGTGAAGAAAATTGGCATTGGTTTGACGTTTGCCTGTATGGGACTAATCTGACTGGAACGGGTGAGATCAGGCTGATGCCTGATCTATTGACTGTGAGGGAAATTCCATGGTACCGTATCTTTGAGGAATAAAAATCTGGTTTCACCTTGTGAAATATTTGAATATGCCCGTATTTAACACCTTGACATATTTTACATGCATTTATATCATTCCAATTTCCTACTATGATGTATGATCTTTGAATGTGATTGTATGAACATCACTGTGATCATCATTGCTACACGTGAAATAATGTCAATGCTCACTTCTTTTATAGGAAAAAACAAGAGGAGATGGTTTTGGCTGACATGCACCTTAGACCTGGTGAACCATGGGAATACTGCCCTAGAGAGGCATTACGAAGGGTTTCAAAACTTTTAAAAGACGAGTTCAATTTGGTACGTCGTGTGGTCTGTGATACTTTCCGTAGGGAGGACTATTTCATGATTAACTAATGAATGCTATCTGCATAGGTAATGAATGCAGGATTCGAAAATGAATTTTTTCTCTTGAAAAAGCTCGAAAGGTAGTCATATATGCCGGTTTGTTTCTTTGTGACTTATCAACCTCAGGCTTCACACATTTAATGAAATTTAATATTGAAATCATTCAGAGAGGGGAAAGAAGAGTACTGGGTTCCAATTGACTCGAAACCTTACTGCTCCTCTTCCGGTTTTGATGCTATCTCCACTTTATTTCAAGAAATTATTGCAGCTCTCAATGCCTTGAATGTCTCTGTTGAGCAGGTACCGATTAGAAGTCGTATATTCTTGACATCGGCATTTGTTGGAGGTGCTTTCTATTAAACCGATAGTGCATGTGGTTCAGTCATACCCTTTATGATGTAATAATTCTCCATGAAAGCACGTTTCTCTTTCTCAGTTAATCAATGTATAATACTAAGTTTAGTTCCTATTTAACTCTCAGTGGTGACATGACGGCAATCGTTTTTTCTCCTTTGCTCCTTCGCCTCATGTATGCTGACATCTTGGTTCTTTCGAAACGCAAGTTCGATTGTTACCTGCTTTTGTTAACTTTAGCTTTTAAAATTTGCAGTTGCATGCAGAAGCTGGAAAAGGTCAGTTTGAATTGGCTCTGGGGCACTCTGCTTGTACTTATGCTGCTGACAATTTGATTTTCACGCACGAAGCTATTAGGGCTGTTGCAAATAAACATGGGCTGTTGGTAACTTTTGTCCCCAAGTAAGTTGCAATTTTTTCCTTATTTTGAGCAATGCTCGCTTCCCTGGCCTGCTTGACTCTATGTCTATAGTTTTTGCATGGCTGGCTTTGAATGTTAACGAACTTGTCCGTTGGCATTGTGAGGCTTTCTTGCTAATCATTTGAGCTAAATTTCATGTCAAACTTGTCCGTTGCTACTGTGAGCCTTTCTCGCATGGCCGGCTTTGAATGTTACAAACTTAGAATTCAATACATTTTTAACCATACTTCTCTGCTCAGGTATGCTTTGGATGACATAGGTTCAGGATCCCATGTGCATCTCAGTTTATGGCAGAATGGAAAAAAATGTTTTTACAGCATCTGATGCATCGAGCCAGCACGGAATGTCAAAAGTCGGAGAGGAATTCATGGCCGGGATTTTGGCCCATCTTCCTTCCATTTTGGCACTCACAGCACCACTTCCAAATATTATTATATCTTTTGTAATTTAATCAAGAGCGGACTTAGGCGGACCGATATAGAAGGATTTTCCTCCATTAATATATGTAGGAGGGACTGCCGATCCAATATCTTGCCTCACTTTCATTTACTTATGTGTTATGCCCTACTTCAACTTTTATTTGTCTTCAGTTATGATCGAATTCAACCTAATACATGGAGTGGAGCTTATCGGTGCTGGGGAAAAGAAAACAGAGAAGCGCCTATAAGAACTGCATGTCCACCGGGGGTCCTGAATGGTCTGGTGAGCAACTTTGAGATTAAATCTTTTGATGGATGTGCAAATCCACACTTAGGCTTGGCGGCTATAGCTGCTGCCGGAATCGATGGCCTACTCAACCACCTTCTTCTGCCTGAACCTATAGGTAAGAAAGATTCACATTTTTCAGAATTTTGCATTTTGGAATTTATAAGCATACAACCTTTAGGAAACTGGCATCTGAGGCAATAACCATGAATATCTATAATATCCTAATAACGGAAAAAATGTTACTAGTCCGCGAAGAATGCTAAAGAAACTTTTAGGATCATCACTCACAACAAGATGTTCATATGAAAATTTTCTCATCCAACGATCATCTGTAGGATATTATGACTTATTTTAGTTTTTTTTTTTCTTTTTAAACTCCATTAGCAATTTAGTATCTTGATGTGTTTCAACAATGAATCAGATGAAAACCCGGCTACACTCGATGGGAAATTACCGAGACTCCCGACATCACTTTCCGAATCCGTACAAGCTCTTGAGAAGGACAATGTGTTGAGAGAGATAATTGGTGAAAAGCTTTTCATAGCTGTAAAAGGAGTCCGAAAGGAAAGTTCCAATCATGTTTTCTAAAAGATTAATTTTTACAGAAAGTTTTAATGCATAAACCGATGCCAATGCCGACATATATGCAGACAGAGATTGAGTACTATTCAAGGAACAAGGAGGCATAGAAGCAACTTATACATCGTTATTAAGCCATTGATGGTATCGATATACGGGCAGTTCCTGTAGGCAAACACTAATCCCTGTAATCTCATTTATAATATACATTGGCTACTTCGATATTTAGTACAATGTAACATTTTGTAGAATCTTTTAAGTCTTTAACTGAACGTACGTTATCAAAATATCGACACCCAGGACTTCAGATTTGTTGGATGTTTTTATTTTAAAATGTTAGTATTAAGCAATTAAATTATGCTTTAGATTCTATAATACGTGTGGATTAATATTTGATACTTCTAGTGTAAAGAAAGTTTACATAAGTATGCTTATTTTCAAATTTAAATTTAAAATCTAAATTTCTAACTTTAAAACTCTCAAAATCTAACCACAAACTCTAAACCTTAATTCTTACTATGATTCCTACATTTTAAACTCTACAACTTAAACCCTAAACCCCTAAATAATCTCGCTTGTAGAAACTTTGTTTTACACTATCAGTGTATATGATAATAATTCTAATAGTAATGCGTATTAGGTTATATTTTGATTTACAAGTTGTGTTAAAAAAGTACATAACTTTTATATTTAAGCTATAAAATGTAAAACCTAAATCCGTAGCCCTAACCAATGTATAAAATGGTACAAGGTGCACTAAGGCGATAGGGGGTCTTAGGTGCAAGGCGAAGACGCGTGCCTTATCGAAGTGAGGCGCAATTTTTGAAAATTAAAAGTTTATTAATTAAGTGCAAATAAAATTGTCACCTAAATACTATCAACTATTTTTCCTTTCTTTCTATGGAAATTGTATAAATGTGCCGTTTTAAATTGATAAATTTATTATTACATTATATTTATTATTCAGTATTGAATGAAAATGTTTCAAAACTTAACTTATAAAAAGGAAAAAACTTTGATACACAAGCCGTGTAAACTTTAGTTTACACGTGCCTTTTAGTTTTATGGGTTAGAGTTTTAATTTAAGGTTTAAAGTTTAGGGGTTTAGGTTGTAGAGTTTAAAATTCAAGGTAAGTGTTTAGAATTTAGTGTATAGAGTTTAAGGGTTTAGTTTTTTAGGGTTAGGGTTAGGAATTTAGGATTTGAGTTTTTATAGTATAAATACACATGCTTGTGTAAAATTAATTTTACACAACTGTGTATCAAAGTTTTTCCTTATAAAAATTATAAAATAATTATTAAATTTATTCAAATATTAAAATTATTGTTAGAAAAATCATGTATTTAAAGTGATTTTTTTCTTAATTATTGTTTTTAAATAAAAGGTTAAAATTTATAGAAATGAAAGGGAAACACGTTAAATAAGCATGTAAAAAACTTTGCCCAGTAGTGGGGCCCACACCTCCATTTTAGGTTAAAAAATCATCGCCTTTCTCATTCACCCGTTCCTCTTCTCCTTATCTTCTTCTTCAACAACCTCTCCATCCATTGAAGCAATTACAGTGTTCACCATTTTCCCTTCTCTTCCTCTTCTTTTTCTTCAACAAATTTCTCACTTTTTGCTCAATTAATTAGATTTTATTTACATAATAACATAATAAAACAATAAAAGCAATAAAAGAATACATAAAAGACAAAAAGTTGAAAAAGGCATTGATTACAACGCCTCCCACCGCCTCAGATACACGTGCGCTTTGCTGCGCCTCCCACCGCTTCATCAAAATCGTGTCGCCTACACCTAGACAAGGTGCTTTAACAACGCGCCACTGTGCCTCAGCGCGCCTCTCCCTCGCCTTTTCAAACACTAGCCCTAACACCCTAAAACCTAAACCCTAAACTCTAAATTCTAACCATAAACTTTAAATTCTACACCCTACAACCTAAACCCTAAATCACAACTTAAATATCTAAAACCTAAAATTGGAAGGCTAGTGTAAACTAAATTTTACACAAGTTTGTGTATCAAAGTATTTTCTTACGTATTAAGAGTTATTTTGATACACAAGTTGTGTAAAAAATATTTACACAATTATTCTATAAAATTTAAAACCTTAGCACCCTAAAACTTAAACATAAACCTTAAACTCTAAATTCTAACCATAAACCTTAACTCTTACACACTAAATCCTTAAAATCCTAAACCCTAACATAAAATCCTAAACCCTAAATTTATTTTACACAAGCTTGTGTATCAAAGTAGTACAATGTACTACTTTATAGGGGAAAAAAGGAAAAGCAAGATTTGCCAATAATATGCTCAAGTATTTTTCATTCCTAGGGTAATGTGTTGGGATGATCAATCAATGGTGAAAGTGGCCAAGAGATGGGTGAATTGACAATTAAAAAAGTTTGGAAGCAAATTGAAAATTCTCTCAAAGGTTGTGTGTTTACTCAATTACAAGTTCACTCAAAACCCAAAACTTGAATAAAATGAATACAAATGAGAACACTCAAGTGAGTTACAAGATTTGACTCTAATAGCCTCATAGATGGTTAGATTTGTGCTTGAATGCTTAAGACTTTATTACTTGTTCAATAGTTGTTGTTGTAGCTTTGGAGACTTGTTTATATACCCTCACATTGATTTCTAACCGTTTGAGTGGTTGAGATCATCAATATAGCTGTTGGGCTATATTTTTCCTGCAATAAATGCTGTTCACCAACCCTCGGTATCGGTACACGGGCTGTCGTCTTGGTACCTATCAAAAAGAGAAAGAACCGTTGTACAAAAAGGTATCGATACACATGAGGGCGTATTGGTACGAAAAATGTATTTTACAAAGGCGTATGATAGGGGCGTACGGTATTGGTACTGGTTTTGCTCACTAGAATCTAAGAAATAAGTAAGTAGAAAATTGTATCGGTACGGCTAAGGGCGTATCGATACGGTATAACCACTTTTCAAAATTTATGGTTCCAATAAACTGACAAGGTTACGGTCAAAAATTCATTTTAAAAGATTTATCAAATCTAAGCACCCCATATCGGTACGCATAAAGTTGTACCGATACTCAAAGGCAATATTGGTTCCCAGGTTGAATGGCGTACCAATACATCTACACACGTATCGGTACCCTTTAGCCATCATGTTTAAAATGAAATTCTAGTAGCTAAGACCTATATCGATACGACCAAGGGTGTATCAATATGCCTGGACCAATTTGGCTAATTTGAGCACAAAAAAAACTTGAAAATATTTGGGGTTTAAGTTTTTGACTTAGAAATTATTTTAAGTTCGAATCTTTGTCAATTTGTGAGACTTTTTGAGTACTTAAAAACTTATTCAATCTTACAAAATAGTCATTGAAATTCCTTGTTATATCAAAATCGAATATAGGTTTTACAATCTCCCTCTTTTTGATATAACAAAACCAAAATAAAATTTTAAGTCCTTTTGAAAATACTTCTATTAACTCCTAAAAAGTATTTTTTATGCATATTTTACAATGCTTTTACTTGCCTTTAGGTATAGATGTTTGTATTTAGTTGTTAAATTCATGCATTTGTATAAGGAGTTAGGGAGATAGGGAGTTTTTGTGCTTTGCCAGTATGAAGGGTTGCTTTGTTGACATTATTACAGGTTTGGCAGAGCTAGACAGGCTTGTCAGTACAATGCAGAAGCAGAAGCAGGGAATGCCGAAGAGAATGCTGAGTTGCAATTGGCAAAGTTGGACCAGAGATTGCCAAGCTCGGCTGGCATAAAAGTGAAGTCTGATGCCCGATCAAGTAGCCGTTAGACCTTGTACACGTTAGCCCTAGGATTCAAATTTGGATAAGAGGATCACGCATCTTATCCCTTGCACATTCAAATTTCAAACTCGAAGGCTTATCCTAGGGATCCCACACAAGCCTATTTAAAGAGATCAAGTAAGCACTTGATATAGAAGGATGAGTCAGAGAGAAGAAGCTGTACTGTGGTAAGCCGAGAGGTGTGTGGTTCGACCAGCTAAAGGCCAAGAGCTTGGAGCCGTTGAAAGGCTGCCTCGAAGGACCTCCTTCTTGCCCATTCTCTTAGTTTTTATTTGTTTTTATTTATTTAAATGTTGATGAGGAGAAACGATGACATTTCATGGATGGACCCCTCAACCATGAACTAATCTTTTATAGTTGGTTGAGAGATGTTTGCGTTTAACGTTGGTTTTATGTTTAGTTTTTAATAATTCAAATGCCTTAGCATTGTTTCTTCTATCTGGCATGTACTTCAGTTTTCTAAATTCTTTGCTATGCGACCGCTGACATTGTTTGCTTATTACACCTTAATATCTTAATAGACTTGAGGGGTAACGATTAGTTGCCAGATACTAAGGAGAGAAGCTTCGAAAGAAGATGTTCAAGTAGATGAGCTTACTTTTGAAGTGAATCTACCCCTTAGAAGTAAAGATTGAAACGTAATCAAATTAATTAATGAAAAACTTCACTATAGACATATAAAGGTTTAACATGGTTAATTTTGGGCATTGCCATCGACAGAGGTAATGCCATCTTTGAATCTGGTCGGCAATAATTTCAAGGCAGGACGTTATTAAAGGCTGGCATGAATAGTGTAAAAACCAGACATCCCTTGCCAACACTTATCACTCATTTGAAAACTCTTCTTGTCAACGTTTTTTCTATTTCCATTACATTTCTTTGTCATTTTTAAAACAAAATTCAAATCAAACCAACTTTTTCCCTTGACAAGTAAACGATTAAAACAATCAACTTCTTGGTCAATCCTTGTGGATTCGATACTCAGCTTACTGTTGTATTACTTGCTGATCATGTATACTTGCATGCAAAAGACTTAATCTTGGCATTATTTTCACATATTCCCACTACAATTTTCATTCTTTTACCAAGCGTTAGGACAAGTTTTTGGCACCGTTGCCGGGGATTGCGATGAAATTTATTGTTTTTAAATTTTTACTTGTTTTTATTTTATTTTTTTATTTTATTTCTTTGTTTTGACCGGTGCATGACCAGAAACCACCCTATGGTGGAAAATTGGCCATACGATCCGGAAATTGAAAGAACCCTACAAAGGTTAAAGAAAGAAGTTCGAGAGATGGCTCAGCAAGGCAATGGAGAAAATGGTGTCTTAAACAATAAAGTGAATCCACCAAATAACAATGGGATACCACTAGCTCATGTTGCCCCAACTGTTAATGTGGAGGAAGAGAGACCTATTAGAGAGCACTCGACACCAACCATAGACAATTTGATGCCATGACTGATTGGTCTCGAGGTAAATACACCGAATTTTGAACTTTAACCGGTAATGATACAAATGCTTTTGAATGTAGGAAAATTTGATGGAGCACCTACTAGAGATCCAAGGCAACACTTGAAGCAATTCATGGAGGTTTGCCAGCTATTTCAGTAGCCTGAAGTATTGGAAGATATGGTGAAGCTGAAATTATTTACATTCTCCTTGAGAGATAGAGCAAACATGTGGCTAAGTTCTTTGCCACCTGGTTCTGTCACCTCATAGGGAGATCTATGCCATAAATTTTTGCTGCTATTCCAGCCACCTAAACTCACTACCAAGTTGAGGAGTGAGATCATCACGTTTAGGCAGACTGATGATGAGACCCTATATGGTGCATGGGAAAGATTTAAGGACCTGTTGTGGAGGTGTCCCATACATGGATTCCCAAAATGGACCCAGATGGAGACCTTTTACATTAGACTCAATGCATAAGCTAGAACAGTTGTTGACGCTTCGGCAAATGGTTCACTACTTGACAAAAACTATACAGAGATAGTTGGAATCCTTGACAGGATTTCAATTAATGATTTTGAATATCCTACTGCCAGACTTGGGACCAGAACTAAAATTGGTGGGAAACTATAGATAGATGAACTTACATCCATCCACGCAGAGATTTCCAATCTTACTAGCATGGTGAGAACTTTGCAAAAGAGTAAAGAGGCCCAAAAAGTTAAGTCATTAGATTCATTCTGTACAATATGTGGAGAGGATCATCACATGGAAGATTGCCCTGCCAACCCTGAGTCGATAAATTTTGTTGGCAATTTTAATCATAATTATAATCTGAATTCTAATACTTACAATGCAGAAAGGAGACAACACCCAAATTTAGCTTGGGGAAATCAAGAAAGTAACCAATACAATGCCTAGCAGCAAAACAATAATGCCCAACGTCATAACAATGCCTAGCGTTAGAACAATGCCCATAAAGGGTTTCAATCAAATTGTGCAGAGAGTGCAAAACAATTTTTATGTAAGGCAAAGAAACAAGCAAGGGACTTTGACAGATTACATGAAGAGGAATGATGCAACTGTCCAGAGTTTGGTAGCATCTATGCGAAACTTGGAGGTATAGATTGGACAGGTTGCTAGTGCACTCAGCAATAGACCCCAGGGAGCTTTTCCAAGTGATACAGAGAATGTCAGGCAAAATTGTAATGAACAATGCAAAGTTGTAACTCTTCGGAGTGGCAAACAACGCGAGGCTGTGACACCTGTCAAGCAATCAATTGATTGCTAGGAGGAAGAAAAAAACAGTAGATGAACCAAAAGAAGCAGAAAAAAAAAGAAACGGACATAAGCGATGCCAAACCTGAGTTTGATGCCAGACCGCAGTTTTATGCCAAACCTCAGTCAGAAGCCAGCAAAACCTTGGCAAAGCCGGCGGAGCCAGCATATGCTTCTCCACCTCCACCATTTCCATAAAGACTACAAAAGCACAAGCATGATCAATAATTTAAATGCTTCTCGGAAGTCCTTAAACAATTACAGATCAATCTGCCATTGGTTGAAGCCCTCAAGCATATGCCCAATTATGATGAAGGACATCTTGTCCAAAAAGAGGAAACTTGGTGATTTCGAGACTGTAGCTCTCACTGAGGGATGCGGTACAATGATACTCAATTGGTTTCCACCAAAACTAAAAGATCCAAGAAGTTTTACTATTCCCTGTACCATTGGCAATAGATTAATGGGTAAGACACTATGTGACTTGGGAGCCAGCATTAATTTGATTTCAATGTCTATTTTTTGAAAGCTCGACATTGAAGAAAAGCCTACCACGGTAACACTTCAGTTGGTAGACTGATCTTTTTCACATCTTTGGGGGTAAGATTGAGGATGTGTTGGTAAAGGTAGACAAATTCATATTCCCATTTGATTTTATCGTTTTTGATTATGCGGCAAATGTTAATGTCCCAATTATATTGGGCAGACCATTCCTTGCCACAGGTAGAGCTTTGATTGATGTTCATAAAGGTGAATTAACTATGCGCATGAATAATCAACATGTTATATTTAATGTGTTTCAAGCTCTTAAATGAGAAAATGAATATGAGGAATGCCAAACTCTTAAATGAGCAGATGAATTTGAGGAATGCCAAGATGATGAAATGATGGGGTCCATTTTTAAAGTGGACGTGGCACAATTATGCCAAGACTCAGATAATGATGCTAGCGTACGAGATAGTGAGGAAGAAACAAGTGAGGACACTAAAGGAACAACTTTAGAAGAGGTAAGCTATTTCGGATAGCCAAAGCCATTGTAGTTGGCTGTCAGAGAGATCGTAGCACCTAAACCATCCATTGAGGAGCCACCCAAATTGGAACTGAAATTGTTGCCAGACCACCTCAAGTATGCCTACTTAGGTAAACATTCAACCTTGCCAGTGATCATTGCTTCTGATCTAACTAATGATCAGGAGGAAAGATTGCTGGAAATTTTAAGCAATTACAAGCAAGTGTTGGGATGGACCTTGGATGATATCTGAGGAATAAGCCCAACCATTTGCTTGCATAAAATAATTTTGGAAGAATATCATGGCAAAACAATTGAGGAACATAAAAGATTGAACCCAAGCATGAAAGAGGTTGTAAAAAAAGAAATTATCAAGTGGTTGGATGCCGAGATAATCTGTCCCATTTCTGATAGCTCGTGGGTTGGCCGGGTGCAATGTGTGCCAAAGAAAGATGGCATGACCGTGGTTCAAAATAGCAACAATGAGTTAATTTCTTCCAGGACTATTATTGGATGGAGAGTGTGCATGGATTATAGGAAGCTGAACAATGCCACCAAGAAAGATCACTTTTCATTGCACTTCATTGATCAAATGTTGGACAGACTGACAGGTAAGGCATTCTATTACTTCCTAGACGGTTATTCAGGATATAATCAGATTGCCATAGCTTCGGAAGATCAGGAGGAGTTCACCTGTCTATATGGAATATTCATTTTTAGAAGAATGCCTTTTGGACTGTGTAATGCTCCGGCAATGTTTCAACACTGCATGATGTCTATTTTTCTGACATGATAGAAAACAACTCATAAGTGTTCATGGATGATTTCTCGGTGTTTGGCAAATCATTCGAGGAATGTCTTCAGAGTCTAGAGTAATTTTTGAGGAGATGTATTGAGACAAACCTGGTCTTGAACTGGAAAAAATGCCACTTCATGGTGAAGGAAGGCATTATTCTCGGGCACAAAATGACCAAGAGAGGATTAGAGGTTGACAAAGCAAAAGTTGAGGTAATTAAGCAATTTCCACCTCCTACAAGCGTAAAAGGTATTAGAAGTTTTTTGGGACATGTAGGTTTTTATCGTTGTTTCGTTAGATATTTTTCTAAAATTTCTAAACCTTTATGCTTGCTTTTAGAACAAAATGCCACTTTTTTTATTTTATGATTCTTGTTTAAGAGTGTTTTAGGAACTTAAGGAGAAGTTGATTAATGCCCCTATAGTCGTGGCACCGGATTGGAATGAGCCATTCGAGCTCATGTGCGATGCCAACAACTATGTCGTTAGAGCAGTGTCGGGACAACGGCGTGACAAAGTTTTTCATACCATTTACTATGCCAGCCAAATGCTAAATGGAGCACATCTGAATTACTCTACAACTGAGAAAGAATTTCTCACGATTTTTTTTTCATTTTACAAGTTCAAATCTTATTTGGTAGGCAACAAAGTTGTGGTGTACACAGATCATTCGACATTAAAATATCTCTTGGCAAAAAAGGATGTCAAGCCCAGACTAATTCGATGGATGCTTCTGCTACAAGAATTTGATCTCGAGATCCGAGACAAGAAGGGTAGTGAGAACTTAGTAGCTGACCACCTATCACGCCTAGAGCATCACCTTGAAAATGGTAAGACCATTGCCATAAGAGATGAATTCCTATACAAGTATTTACTTGCAGTCAATGCCATGCCATGGTATGCTGACATAGTCAACTACTTGGTAAGTAATATTCTGCCACCGGATTTGGCATATAATGTATGAAACATTTTCTACGAGATGTTCAACAATATTATTGGGACGAGCCAATATTATTTAAGCAGTGTGCTGACCAAGTGATAAGACGATGTGTGATAGAGGATGAACATCACAAAATATTGCAATCATGCCATACAACACCGCATGAAGGTCACTTTGCCAGAATGAAAATTGTTTCCAAGGTGTTACAGTTAGAATTATTTTAGCCCACACTATACAAGGATGCCCATAACTTTTCCAAGGCATGTGATTGATGCTAGCGGATAGAAAACATCTCCGGTAGGCACCAATTGCCACTCCAAGCATTATGCCATTGAATTTGTTTGATTTATGGGGAATAGATTTCATGGGTCCCTTCCCACATCATTTGGTAACCTATATATCCTTGTGGGCGTTGACTACGTTTCAAAATGGGTTGAGGCAGTTGCTTTGCCAACAAACGATGCCAAGGCCATTGCCACGTTCTTGCATAAGCACATTTTTACTCGATTTGGTGCCCCCAGAGTTATTATTCATGATAAAGGTATACATTTTAAATGCACTTTAATTTCTAAGGCTTTGTGCAGGTATGAAATTTAGTAGAGGATTGCCACGGCATACCATCCCCAAACAAATGGCCAAGTAGAGATTTCAAACAAGGAGATTAAGAGTATTTTAGAGAAGACTATTAATCCAAAAAGGAAAGACTGGTCCTTGAGATTAGATGATTGTGGGCTTATAGGAAACTTTTAAAATTCCTTTGGGAACCTCCCCATTTAGTCCCGCTTTTAGGAAGGCATGCCACTTACCAGTGGAGATGGAATACCGAGCCTATTGGGCAATCAAAACGCTTGACATGGCATGGAGGGATGCTGGAGAAAAGAGGTTATTAGACTTGAATGAGTTAGAGGAATTCAAAACACATGCTTACGAGAATGCCAGACTCTACAAGAAAATGACCAAACGATGGCATGACAAAAGGATATTGCTAAGGCAATTCGAGGTAGGCCAACGTGTTTTGTTATTTAACTCGAGGCTAAAGTTATTTCCAAGGAAGCTCAAGTCTAGATGGTCGAGACCCTTCAAAGTTGTGAATCCATATGCTCATGGAGCAGTAGATATTAAAGATTTGAAGACGAGAACATTTTTTAAGGTAAACAGCAAAATATTGAAACACTATTTAGAAGACACTCAAAAGAATACCAAGGAGGTTATCCTCCTACAAAGGATTCGTGATCATCATCATTATTTGATTTTTGTATATAGTAGGTTAGATGTTTTTCATTTTCAGTATTTTTTGTTTATTTTTTTCTTTCTTTTAAATTTGATTTTTTCTTTACTGCGTTGAAAGGTTTTTCTTTGAGTAAGTACAGGTTTCGTGTGCCAGGCAGAATGCCAAGGCAAAGACTTGGCATAGGACGAATAGAGATGTGAAGAAGGAAATTTACCCTAGCCGCCCAAGGCTTGATAGAACCCGGCCCATGAAAGATTGAAAGTTTTTGCTAAGTATTAGATTCTACCCAAGCCGCCTAAAGTGATAAGTTAGAATTCAAAATTTCAACCTAATCACCATATCACTTCCCGCGCTGTCCTATCATCATAACCCCTTATCATATCAAATTTTATTTTCCCCAAACATTCCAAAAGCCATTATTACCTCTTCTTAATCGGCCGCATTAAGCACCCAATTAAACACTCAACCTTTTAACCCTTCTATCTACTTAAAATCCTAACCGATCCTTAGCTAAAGACTCTTCATTTTTCTTTCTATTTTCCTTATCAAGCAAGAACCCAAGAATCACTACTCCTCATTCTTCTTCTTTTCAAAATCACTCAAGCCCCCAATTTGTTTCCATGACATCATCGTCAACGCCCTTCAAGATCTTCTTTAATGAAGAAATTCGCAAGAAACACGAAGAAAACTCTACCTTAAGGACGTTTTCCATGAGAAAATTTTGAGATCAAGAATGAAATAAACTTGGGATTTACCCCAGAGTTCATGGCGGTGGTAACCAAGCACAAGTGGGAGTTGTTCTGCCAATATATGTGAGAAGTTTACTCCAACATTGTCTGAGAATTCTATGCACATCTCACAACCAAAGATTCACCTTTTTTGATGATACGAGGAACTTGTGTGTGATTTGATGAAGGGTATATTAATGCCATGTTTGAGTTGGATGGTGCTGAGGATGAACATCTAGAGTTTGCTGACTCAATGAACGCTTCTAAGAAGAAACAACTTTTGACGGATGTATACGAGCTTGGCACCGCCTGGACTGTCTCGTCGAAGGGACATCGAAAAATCAAATGGTTGGCATTAAAATCATAACCGAAGGGGTGGAATCACTTTTTAAAGGAGAACCTAATGTCAACTACCCACAATGAAATTATCTTGGAAGAAAGGATGACCGTAAGATTAACGTCGACCAACTCATCATCAAGGAAACCTATAAGTGTGTTGATAAGAGTAATGGTAGTTTGTTTTTCCTCCTTGTTGATTTCTAATATTTGTATGAAGTATGGTGTGCCAAAGATCGATTCGGACAAGGTCTAAAAAACCAAGGGAACAACAATCACGCCTATCCTGTGGAGGTAACTCACTACCACCGAGTCAAAAGAAAAAGGAAAGGGAAAGGCAAAAGAGCCAACGCCCAAGCCCAAGGTGCCGAATGTAGAGTTTGACACTCCTATTCCAGCTATTTCAGTGGCAATGCTTTCCCAGATTTACCAACTCTAGGAGATCATTCTCCAAAAGTTAGAGAAAGCTGATGAGTAGAACATCAAGCTCTGGCATTATACATATGTCAAGGACAATGCCATCAGAAAAAATCTGGAAGAAATGTCCCTATGTGTCTTGCCAGCCTTCCTTGAGTTTCCCACTAATATCTTTGCCAGCGATGCCATGCCAGCTAGTCCTCATTCAGCCCATACTCAAACACAATCCGATGCCACTGTGCCAGTATCTCCTATTCAAGTTGAGTTTACCAAGATAGAAACACCGCCAGAATCAGAAAAAGAAATCCAAGAAAAACCTACCGCAACGCTTGCTACACCTGCCTCGTCTACTTCCACTGATGCTCCTGCCACCTCCAAGCCAGTCAAGATTATTAAGGAAGTCCTCTATGACATTGGAGCTTCCACTGCCGCCTCAAAACACAGAATGACAAGAATGAAGTGTAAGGCTTCTGATTATGAGAGTTTTGTCAAGTGAAAGACCCGTGTCACAAGTTAAGAACTCTCCGAAGGGGAGTCATCTTCCCCTTAAAACTCATTGCATTCATTTTTATTCATTTGTTCATGCATTTTATTTTTCATATGTTTGTATATATCTACATGCACTGAGGACAATGCACACCTTTGGTTTAGGGGTGTGTGTTGCCTCACATCTGTTTCCATCTCATGCATTCATGTTTATATTTCTGTTTGCATTCTGTTACCATGCCATGTAGATTAGGTTTAAGCCATGCATACCAAACCACTATTTTTTTTGCCTCGATCAGATTTTGAAAGAATGCTAACATTTTGCTTGTTTAGTATTGTTTATTCTAGAATATTCTTCCAATGATGAAATTTGAAATCCTTAGTTTGCCTATGCCAACAGAGTAGTAATGCCAGGACTGCTTGGCAATTGATCTCTAGTTTAGGGAGTTGATCTTTCACTTAACATGTAGTATGCATCTAGTTCCCAAACAAACTTAGAATTCTTGAAACTAAGCTCAAACAAAAATTGATGCCAGGGTAAAAGAAATTAATAAGGCAAGAATGTTTTGCCAAGGTAAGAAAAGTAAAAATGTAGAACTCTCCTCTACCTTAGGGATAATAAGTAACTTGGGGCTTCGTGGTTTGCTTTCTCTTAGTTCTCAAGTAAAAAACTTTAGGGTATGAGTTGACGAGTAAAAGCTTAGTAGTGTATGGATTAACGTGGGGGGTTCATGGTATGCTCCCTCTTATTTCTCAGGCCCAACAGTATTACGAAGCAAGCTTAAAATATTGCTAGCAGAAACCCTTGGCAGGAATAAGAGAAAAATAAAAATTATGAGTTTAGGTAGTAAATTTGACTAAGGGAGTAGAAGGAAACTTGATGCATATTGCCTACACTTCATGCACTCTTCATGACTTTAGACTAGAGTTATATTGTTGCACTTGAATTTGCTTATCTGCTTGGCATTACTGCACTGGGACAACTGAGGACAGAACTAGGGCCAGATTATGCTTGCTAGCATTGTTGGCATTCCGACCAAATTTTTTGTCGAGGTACTATTTTCATATTTTTGTTTTTAAGTTCACTTGCATTACTTAAGGACAAGCAATGAGCAAGGTTTGGGGGAGTGTTAACTCCTAAAAAGTACTATTTTCATATTTTTGCTTTTGCTTATCAAATTCTGAGAGTAACATCTGCCAACGGGCCAATTTTCCTAATAAAGCCAATGTCTCCATCATGAATTTTAATGGATCTAGATTTGATATTAACTACGTGGTGTGATATAACATATATTGCCGGAGTCTCTTGGCTACCCATACCAAGGCGCAACACAGTTTCTCAATCATAGAATATCTTGTTTCAAAGTCGGTGAACTTCTTACTCAAGTAATATATTTCCTTTTTTATTCCATTTTCATCGTATTGCCCCAATACGCATCCCATTGAGCTTTGATAAACTATTAGGTATAGGATCAAGGGTTTCCCTAGGACAAGTGGCACCAATATAAGAGGGTTTGTCATATGCTTCTTGATCTTTTCTAATGTTGCATGACATTCTTCATTCCATGTACCCGAATTATTCTTTCGAAGCAGCCTGAAAATAGGATCACATTTATTCGTCAATTGGGAAATGAAACAGGCGATGTAATTCAATCTACCTAGGAAACCCCAGACCTCTTTTTGTGTTTTAAGGGGAGAAAGTTCTTGTATGGCCTTGATTTTATCTAGTTCAATCTCAATTCCCCTTTTTCTCACGATAAAACCTAACAATTTCCCAGATGTAACCCCAAAAGTACACTTGGTAGGGTTAAGCTTTAGTTGGAACTTCTTCAGCCTTCAGAAGAGTTTTTCCAGGTTCACAATGTGCTCTTCTTCTGACTGAGATTTGATGGTCATACCGTCCATGTATACCTCTATCTTCTTATGCATCATGTCATAAAATAAGGTTACCATGGCCCATTGGTAAGCTGCCCCTGCATTGTTTAGACCAAAAGGCATCACCTTATAGCAGAAGGTTCCCCATAATGTCACAAATATAGTTTTATCCATGTCTTATAGGCACAATTTGAAATGGTTATACCCCAAGAAACCATCCATAAAGGAGAAGAGGGAATGACATGCTATGTTATCTACCATGGTATCAATGTGTGGTAACGATAAATTATCTTTAGGGCTTGCTCGATTGAGATCTTTATAATTGATGTACATACGTATTTCCTATCCTTCTTCAGGACTGGAACGATATTAGCCACCCATTTTGAATACTTTACCACTTAGAGGAACCTGGCGGCATACTTTTTTTTCACCTCGTCTTTAATCTTTAGAAGCATTTCGGGTTTCATCCTTCTGAGCTTCTACTGTATGGGCTTGCATCCTGTTTTTATAGGAAGTTGATGTACTACAATATCTGTGTTTAGGCCATGCATGTCTTGATACGACTAAGCGAATATGTCTTTATACTCTTATAGGAGCTCAATTAATCTTCATCAGGTTTCAGCAGTAATGGTGGTACCAATCTTTACCTCATGTTTCTCTTCTTTAGTTCTGATGTTCAAAACTTCCAATTCTTCCTTGTGGGGTAGAATCCATTTCTCTTCACTTTCTATCAATCTGAGAAAATCGTTAGGCAAATCATATTATTCTTCGTCATCGCAGTTTTTAATCTCTCCTAAACATATGGGCGATTCAAAATCAACTTCTAGGTCTGATTCAGGGTTATTTGTGTTGTTAATATCTGGAATCCTAAAAAGAAAAAGGGATTGGATATATACAAGGTTGCCAGAGAAACAAATGAATGAATGGATGGAATGATTTTATTTTTGGTTATTTTGTAGTGTTTTGTTTATATATTTACAAAAGAATTTTTGCCACACAAGGTTTATTGGAATGCATCTTTTATTAATGATAGTAACCATAATGGTTTAACATAGTCCCTTTACAAAGGATCCCTTATTGCCTCCAGGCCTAAGGCAAAAAGGGTTGGTTTTGAGAATTACTTTATAAATGATTTAAAAACCACATGAATTTTTTTAGAATTCCAATTGTTAAGCTCAGAGCAGGGGCGGATCATAGACAAGTACTTATTTCCTTCATCCTCGTTTATTATAGCGTTGATGCTCAAGCCCCCAAAATCTCATCCATGTCACTTTTTCCTTTATCATCCTCAACATCAGGGTTCACGAAACCTCTAGATCTGCAATTGTGTCTCGAAGGTGAGAATATCATTGGTTCCTACACAACTTCTTCTCCACTCAACCTCGTCTTCCTTCTTTCCTACTTTTTCTTTATTACATCATTCCTTTGCAAAGCACTAGGCTTGTAGCCCAGCTCAAATTGGTCTCTCTTCTCAGTGATAACCATAGGGTACAAACTTCCTTAGAGTTCCTTCCTAAAACCTTTCTTGATTTTTGCCCCTCTTCCAAGGGTTTCCTTCATTTGCATCTTGGCGCAATTAGATAGTCTTGATTTAGGGACCTTACTTCCTTCAGTGATGAATATAGCATTAATCAGATCAAGGGTTCTGAAATGGCACTCAATAAGATGAAATCTTTCACTACAATGTTACTGACCAACCTGTCAATCTGGTTGGTCGTTATTTCGTTCGGCACAAATGTTAGGTTTAAATTCTTCAGAATGGCATCACGGTGACCCTTAGAGCTCAGCAGTAATGACAACATAGAGGTTCATGCCAAAAGCTTATGAAGCTATTCTACCACACTATACTCATTATGTTGAGTATCTCCAGGAACTCTTGAGCTTCTGATTCCTTCACTGGCTCATGATACCTCGGGGGTCGTTCTAAAAAGAAATCTTTCTCGGCTTCTTTTTCTGGTTCATTGGTTGCAACCTTCCTTTGGGCCACATCCTTGTTTTCAACTACTTGTGACAAGTAATGTAACACCCCGGTTTTGGGCCTAGTAGTTTTGAGGGTTAGATTGGACGGTCTAGTGGAACAGGTTAGAGATTTGAGTTAATTTCGGGATCGTATATTTTTACAAGGGATAAACATATAGAAAAATGCTCTAAAATATTTATTAAATATTTATTGACTTTTGGTAAAGTCGATTTCGGAAAATAAGATTTGGAAATTGGACATTTTGGGTTAGTGACCGAAATGTAAAAAGTGAAAACTATTTTCAGTGACTATTTTGTAAAAGGGTTAGAACTTAGAATCTCTAAGGAGCTATTAAGCCTAAATGGTTTTATCAGATTTCTCTCTTAATTGGATTATTTTTAAAGTGTTTTAATTAAATGATTAAAGATGATTTATTAAAAGGATGGTAGTCATTTTCTAAAAACAAAATTTGACGTAACTTTTCACTCTTGAGTTTCTCTCAAAATATCTTTAGCCAAACATCTATTTTCTCACCAAATATTTGAGGTAATTATATTGTTTTCTTAATCTAATGATTTCTAATGGATTTCTCAACTTGTTTCCTCAAAATCTCTTTGATTTTCCTTTGTTTTTTTAGTGTAAAAATCATCCAATTGAGAGAGTTTTCAATATTTGGAGGTGAGGTTTGCTATTCTCCTTTAATGTTGTTTCTTTATTGAAATTCTCAAGTTCTTAGTCCTTCACAAATGATTTCTAATTAGTGTTGTGGATTTAATTGAAGAGAAATGGTTTAATTGAGATTTAATTGAGGTAATTATGAGATCTTCATTTTAGATATGTTTTGTTGAGTTTATGATGAGGTTATATCATAATTTTGGTGTCTTATGATGATAATGGATTTTTTTTATCAATAGAATCCCGAAATCAAATGAATCTCTAGTTGTTTGAGTTGCTAGTTATGAGTTTTTTAGGGTGTTGTGGCTGTTAGATGATTGCTGGAGGTATAAGGTCGAAGTAAGAATGTTTTTGGATGTTATTCGATGTTAATTGATGTTTGGAAGTGTTAGGTTCTGGCTGGGTTAAGTTTTGGATGTGAATCGAAGTTGCTTCGGTTGTTTCGGATAGGTGTTTTGATGGTTCTAAGCAAGGCAATGTTGAGGAATTTCTTGTTGGGGTTTTGAATGCATTATGATGCATTAATCCTCTGTTATAATGTGGTTAAAACAGGGTGGAACATTTCGGAAGCTACTAGTGAAGCTTTGGAAGCTTCAGACGCTTAATTGCGCGTCGACGAATCGAGGTTTCGCGTGTTGGTGAGTGAGAACGTGTTTTCCAGCTTTGGAATGGTTTAAAAGGTGGTTTAAGAGAGTTTAAATCTAGTTTGAAATGCTAGTTTAAACTCAGAAGTAAGTACAAAGGTTTTCTCTCTCGGTCATGCTTGTTTTACGAAATGATTTATGCACTTGTTTTGATTTACATGATTTCCACTGTTGAAGCATGACTTCAAATATGATGTCTACTATTTTTGATAAAGTATTGATGAAGGATGCATTGGTGAAGGATCCTTGTAAGTATGATTTATACTTATAAAAGCATGGTTTGATGCTTGGGTATGTTTTGGTAAATTGCTTTAAAAACAGTGAGGTTCATGGCTAATTGTGAATTATATTGGCAAGTGAAGGTATGGAAATGGTTTTAAAACGTAATCAGATATAGTTAGCCGGCTATAGGATTGATTGCACTGTAAAATAAGTCATATTGGACGTGGAGGGGTTGATATGGGTACCGAATACTTCGTCCAAGTGCCCTAACGACTGAGGGGTTTATGGTACCGAAAACTCTCGCTGTGTTATACGTCTACCGATGAATGGTGTTGAGGGCTTGATATGGGTACCGTATACTCCACCACAGGTGTCACAACGGTTAAGGGATTTATATTGTGTATCGAATACTCTCGTGTGTGAACCTTGTGTTACCGGTGAGAATGTATGAAGTAATGGGAGAACACTTGTGAATCCGCGTATCCGATGTTGTGTTTTGTAAATGGAATTTTTAATGTATCATTGTTGTATAATGGATTTATACATGTTTACTCTTTAAGCTTTGCACATGGTATGTTATGCATGGGAAGGCTTAAATTGAGGTTAGCAATGTGAGTTGTAGTTGGTTTAATGATACATGTTGCATATGGTTTAATATGCTGGATTTTGAATGGTTAAAGTGCATGGTTTTGAAGGCATGATTTTTTAAATGATGATTTAATCAGGCATTCAAAATTGATTTCAATGTGGTATAGAAACCGATTATAAAATACATTAATGGTGTGTTATTTTTTAGCACTCCTCACTAAGCCTAGTGTGCTTACGCTCTCTTGTCCATCAATGAAGAGAATTAAAGGTTCGTAGGTAGCAAGCAAGTGAAGGTGATCCAAGGACTTCTTATACGAACGTATGTTTCCAAGTAGACTATGTTTAATAAGGGTAATGGGGGATTCCTTATGGTTTTGGGAGATGTTGTTGAACTCCATGTTTGAGCAAGTTTATATTGTTGTTTTGGTCTTGTAAATGGCTTGTTATATTTGGTTTATGCCTTGGTATGTTTTTTTGGTACCTTGTTGGGCTTGGTTCATAGGTTGCATGCCTATAGTTTCCTTTTGATGCAAGATAACATGTATGGTTGATGTTTATGGTGTTTTTGGTTGAGGATTGGTCATTGTTTATGTTACTAATGTCTTAAAAGCATGATTAGGTGATTAGCTTAGCTTATTTGTATGTTAAACCAGCAAAAATGGGCATTTCAGGCCCAAGCGTATTGGGACGTGGGGTTCTGTATCGGTACTATAGACCAAATCTGGCATCCATATTGATACGGTCTTAGAGGAAAATAGTTGGGCGTATCAGTACACGAGGTCGTATCGATAAGATATTGTGCTACAGGAATCTGGAATTTAAAACCCATCAAGACCGTATAGATACGGTGATTGGTGTATCGATACGGTGACAGGTAAGTTGGTTAATTGGAATCTTTTGAAGTTTCTGTTTTCTTACGTTTCAGTCCCTGAAAGTTATGTATGAAATTGAATGAGTTTGGATGATCAAATTTAGTTAGAATTTGACATGAAAGTATAAAACTTGACTAATTGAATATTGGTAACTTTAATTCGGCAATAAGTCCCTATAATTGTTTAGATTTGCAAATTGGTGCAATTGGATATCAAATCAACGCCCGATTGAGTTGTAATTTCACCCGCTGCCAGTATGTACACTTAGGTTAATAATAATGCATCTAGAAAAGATAAAAAGTAAAAAAGGTTGTTTATTATGGTAAACCTTCCCGGTTTACTTCAATATTCCTCGTGTGACTCATTCGGTTTGGCCTTGCGACTAGAAAGGGTTGAGGGGGTTACATTTGGTGCTATGAAAGCCAGGTTTTGCAATAAATGAGGTAAGGTTGGTAAGATTTTGTTGTGAGTTATATCTATTGTTTTCTATGCACAGTGTTTGCGATATGTGCCATGTTGGGGGGGAATTTGGGAAAAACATTGCTTATTATTGTAGTCCGAATTGTTTTGATTTTTAAATAGAAGTCTTGGATCCTTGCTTGGAGCTGGCATAATTGTTTTTTTGGTTTGTTATCATGCCTTTATTGTTTTAGCACTACAGGACTGAGGAGAGAGTTGCGATCCTGTGTGATTGTTGCTGCCTCTGAGCAGAGAAGTCAGGAGAATGTTGTTCCTCCTAGAGGGATACCACCCCCTCCTCATCCTCCACCATTAGATGGGGAGCAAGTGCTACATGGGCAAGCTGGGCTAGGGTTGGGTGATATGGTGCCTTTGATTCAGGCGATGACTGGAGCTTTCCAGGCCATTTTTGCTGGAGTGCAAGTGCAAGCACCAGCTGCTAGGAAAATGGGTTTGCCATTGGAATATTTGTGTAGTTTGGGCGGTACTGAGTATCGTGGTTTGTTGGCTAAGGTATTTGAGGCTTGGATGGCCAGTACGATCCGGATATTAGATCATATGGGGTGTAATGATGCCCGTAAGTTGGGATGTGCAGTGTCCATATTGTAAGGTGATGCTTACAGTTGGTGGACGACTATAACTACCGGCATGGAAGCCGAGGATGTGAATTGGGAGTTTTTCCAAGCTACCTTTAAGAATAAGTATCTAGGAGTTAGATACTTGGATGACAAGAAACATGAGTTCATGTCTTTGGTTCAGGGTAGTATGATTGTGGCCGAGTATGAGGTTCAGTTTGTTTGTTTAATCCAGTATGCTCCTGAGTTGGTGTCGAGTGATAGGCATCAATGTGATCGTTTTTGCTATGGTTTGGTGCAAGAAGTGAAGACGTACATGTTAGCTTCAGATTAAACTGATTTCAACGTGTTGGTTACACGAGCGAAGGATATTGAGCAGAACTTTTGTTTGTCTTCTCGTGTGAGTGGTTCAGGCTTGGGTAAGAGAGTTCCGGACTCTAGCTCTGATGATGGTCAGTATAAGAGGTACCGTGATAAGAGGTATTGCTTTGATGTGAGACGTGGCGGAGGCGCTGGACGTGGAGCGCAAGGTCAGGGTAATCGGGTTAGATCTGAGCTTAATCCTTGTTGGGCTTATGGATCACGTGAGGATTTGAGGCGAGATTGATTGCGTTTGACCCGTGAGGGGTAGGCTCCTGTTGTTATATGTGCTAATGTTTACCGCAGTTGTGGATTAAGTGGTCATCTGAGACGCGATTATCCGTTGTTGGCTGGTGGTGGACAGGCTAGGGCACCTGAAGTTGCACCACAGCGAGGTCGTGGGCAATTTTAGCGTAGAGATGAGGGTCCGAGGATGGTTGCTCATGCTATTGTGATTCAACCTGAAGGTGGCGGTCCCGCGAGGGTGTATACACATCGCGAGGGATGTAACGAAACCGATGTGATTGCAGGTACATTTACTTTACAGTCTTTGACATTGTTTTCTTTGGTTGATTCTGGTTCTACGCATTCATACATCTTGCGTAAGCATTCAATATTTCTTGATATAACTATTGAGGTGTTAGATGTTGGAATGCAAGTAACGAGTTCTTTTGGTGAAACGGTTGTCACAAGAAAGGTGTTTATGAGATGTCCTTTGTCTGTTCAAGGATATGTGTTTGCGGTCGATTTAATGGAGTTGTCGTTTCATGGTTTTGATGTAATCTTGGGTATATATTGGTTGTCTGAGCATAGAGTTGTAGTTGATTTTGAGACCAAACGAGTTACCTTGAAACTTGCTAATGATTACGAAGTAGTAATTGTAGGCGAGAATGTGAAATTCTTGTCTAATGTTGTTTCAGCTCTGAAAGTGATTCGGTTGATGGATTCTGGATGTGAAGTTTACCTAGCATATATTATGAATCTGGGTTTGAAGAAGGTGCGTGTGTCAGGATGTTGTGTTTGGCATCGAGTTGTATGAAAATATAGCTTTGATGTCAATTAATCCCTACTGTATGGCCCCAAAATAGTTGAAGGAGTTGAAGATGCAACTTCAGGAGTTGCTTGATCGAGGGTTTATTAGGCCTAGTATTTCACCTTCGAGTGCACCGATGTTGTTTGTGAAAAAGAAAGATGGCACAATGTGAATGTGCATTGATTATTGGCAACTGAACAAGTTGATAGTAAAGAACAAGTATCCTTTGTCAAGGATTGATGATTTGTTTGATCAGTTTCGAGGTGCTTCGGTGTTTTCTAAGATTGATTTGAGATCTGGGTACTATCAGTTGAAGGTGAAGGATGTGGATGTACCTAAGACGGCTTTTCGTACATGGTACGAGCATTATGAGTTCTTGGTGATGTCGTTTGGTTTGACTAATACCTCTGCTGCGTTCATGGGCATGATGAATCGGGTGTTCCACGAGTTTTTGGTTCAATTTGTGGTTGTGTTTATCGATGATATCCTTGTGTACTCTTGTACCGAGGAGGATCATGGTCGACATTTGTGAATTGTGTTGCAAGCTTTGTTGGATAATCAGTTGTATGCTAAGTTGAGCAAATGTGAGTTTCGGCTTAGGGAAATTGTTTTCCTTGGACATGTGGTGTCGGCCGAAGGAATTTGGGTTGATCCTCATAAGATTGAGGTGGTGAGGAATTGGAAGCCACCTAAGTCGGTGCAATTTTTGATAGTATGCCCCCTGTTTCCAGCATGGTATTCGCATTGTGCCTTTCCAGTATGCCGAGGTAGTACCACTTGTGCTTCCACCAGTTCTGAAAATAGTTCTGCATAGGTTATAGGAATAGGAGAGAAATAAGCCTTCTTGTTCCCCTAATATTTTCGTTCATCTTTGGATGGATTTGAGGCCACCGAGCTTGCGGTCGGAACATTGGGCTTACTAAGGACCAAACCTTTCGAGTAGCTGGGATTGTAAATGCTCGCCATACTAACCTCATTATCCTTCTTCTTATATGATTTCTTTGTATCACCACCGTCAAGTTTCCCACTCTTTACAGCTGCCAGAATCAACTCCCCATTCATTAGCATATCTGCAAATCTCTTAGTTGCATGATGTATCATCCGATCATAGAAAGCATCTTTCAAGGTTTCTATGAACAAATGGGTAATCTCATTTTCTAGTAGTGGCGGCTGAACTTGAGAGGCCACATCCTGCCATCTTTGTGCATATTGGCGGAAGCTTTCATTATGTTTTTGCTCTATTCCTTGCAAGACGAACCGGTTCAGGACCATATTAGTGACATGCTTGTACTGCTTGCTGAATGCCCTCGATAGATCTCTCCATGTTCGTATATTTGCCTGGCTTAGCTGTGTGTACCAACAAGATATAGATCTCGTCAGGCTATCTTGAAAAGTGTGAATTAGGAGCTTCTCATTATCCAGGTACATTGACATACTTCAACAGTACATGGTGAGATGTGCTGTAGGGCAAGTGGTTCCATCATATTTGTCGAAGTCATGGGTTTTAAACTTCAGAGGAATCAACAAGTCAGTCACCAAACTTAGGTCTCCGGCGTCCATGCTGCCGTGGATGTTCCCTTCCTGGAAGGCTTTAACAATCCCCTCCAATTTGTCACAACGATCCTCCAGTTTTTTGTTTGCCTTGGCCTTATCATCAATTTTGTCAAGGTCAGGTATCATAAAATCCCGAGTTCCTTTATTATTAACCCTCATCTTATTCGTTATACGGATAGAAGACTCCCCTGAATGAAGTGGGAATTTGGCTTTGAACAAGGTTGATCCCTTTTGAGCTTCAAGAAAACAAGGTGGGGCATTGACATCTTCTACTGCTTCACTACCGTCTAGGTCCTTAAATCCTAACATGGCTGCAATCTAGCTGATTGTTTTCTTCTGTGCTAGTTCAATCTCTTGCTTCAGGTCATTTTCTGTCTTGTCTAGCCTATCCTGAGTGTTTTTTTGTTGACTTCCAAGGTCGTCAATCTACCCTCCATGTCCATTGCTTTGGTTTGGGCACGAGTATCGTACTTGTGTGTAGCTTTATCTATTGTGAAAATTCTTTCATGTAATTTTCTTTAGTTAATTATGCGTAGATGTATACAATGACACATACTACACTAATGCAAACAAAATAAAGATACATGAATGCATGACACAAACTACATTAATGCAAAAAAAAAGATGCATGAATGCAAGCGAAGGGCAATGATCTCATAATTCTTTGCTTTAGAAATAGCTTTTATTGGATGTCAAAAGTCCTTATTACAAAAAGTTCCTACTTTTCTATGAATACATCTCAGCTCGAACACCTAGCTCTTTTATTTCTTCAACCAGCCACATGAGTCTTGGTCATACTTCTTCAACTGGCTTGATGTACTGGCGAAGGGTTGTGGCTTCTGTTGCTAACATCACCACGTGCTTAGTCACATCTTGAACTTGGTCCATGACAATCTCGTAAAATTTATCTCTATCTTGGAGCCTTCTAGCATTGTCCCTAAGTCGAGTGAATCGGTAGTCATTACCCCCTCATTGGCACCTTCTAGGACTATAATCTTCATCCTGTACTTCTGAATGATGATCTCCATATCTGTTATTTGCTTTTTCAGTGTCTCATTCTCACTTTGACTAGCCTAAAGCTCCGTATAGTTGTGATGATTCTGGAGCCTATATAGCGACTGACCCAGGTCTGCCATCTTGGCCTGTAACTCAACAACAAAGGCTTTGTTCTACTTCAACTTCTCTTGGGTCGTGTTGTACATGCTCTGTAACTTGCACATACGGATCTTGTTGTCATGGGCTTTCCTCTTCCATGCAATCACATTTTCTCTTTCTTTTTCGAAGGCTCGCTTGACCCCTCATTCCCCTTTCTTCTTTTCATTTGTCAGCACCTGCTTGTACTTTGAAATGTCTCTTTTGCTGTGATCCCTCTCCTTCCCTATGGCTTGCTCAATTTCTTGTTTCCACTACTCGAGCGTCTTTCGTAAATCTGTATTTTGGGCTGTTGCCTAAAACTTGAGGAAATCGGCTCTCTGAACATTAAATTTCTCTTCCAGACTCTTGTATAATTTCACGACCCTATCTGTCTCCCCTTGTATTTTCCCACTTCTAGGCTTGCCTCGTACATGTCTATCTCATTTTGTTCTTGTATAGACTCTATCTTGGCCTTAGCCCTTTTTAGTTAAGCCCTCAAAATGTCAACTTCAGATGGGACCACCCTCAAATGCTTTTCAACAGGTTATTTTGCCCAGTCGGTGGTAAAACTTTATCATTCACTCTCACATAACTCCATACATCATAGTCAGGGGTGAACACGCACTCACTGTCGTGCTCTATCTTCATGACATAGCAATGCTTCCAAGAATCATTGATATTTTGGACTTTCTCCTTGAATTCCCCTTGGAATGAAAATTCCGATGAACCCAGGCCCGTAGTAAAGGGGATAAACTGTCGAGAGCTATACTATCGAGACACAAGTAAGGGAGCACAACCAATTCCACCCATAAGCCTAACAGCATCAAGTGATTATAATCCCTACATCTGTATAAGACCTTGGTGTGGCCCATCCATGGAACTCTCTATACGATGTCATGATCACGACGGTCCCTAAAAATGTAAACCCACTGGCCCTTCTTGGCAACCGGTCATTTTTTTCCAAAAACTCCCGAAGCGGCAAGAAGTTTGGGGAGAACACATTAGACAAAGTCAAAGTTAGACACTTCCAAAAATGAGTAAGGGCCCAGACCTGGAGCAATAGGGCACATCCTCCAAAACGTACACCCTTTATCTTCTAACAAGCATTTAAAGAGATAGAGGTTTCTGCTAGCACTGGATTAACTTCCTTTTTCAACTGTTCAAAGAATTCTAGTAGGGCCATATCAAAATTACCCAGGACCTTCGGGAAGATGACCAAGCCGTAGATTGCTATAGCCAAAATATCCACTCTCTTCTCTTTTTTCGAATGACCATGGATTATTTTCTGGATGCTCGACCAAAGGAAAGAAATATCCCAGATTCCAGAACTAGAGCCTTAAGTAACGTTCTTATTCCCGCAAAAGACTTGAGCCTTAAGTGAACGTTCTTATTTTTAAGTGAACTAGAGCCTTAAATGATTGTTCTTATTTCGAATGAGCATTGATTATTTTCGAATGAGCATGGATTATTTTCTGGATGCTCGACCAAAAGCTACCCCCTCTCCTATGTATCAATCCTTCGACTCATTTGTCGCCTATTCCCGCAAAAGACTTGAGCCTTAAGTGAACGTTCTTATTTTTAGGAAGTTTAGCGTATACCCAGTTCTTCTTTACCTTGCGCAGATTGAATAGGACCAAATATTCTTCGAATGTAGGCATCATGTCCTCCCTATTGAAGGTAAAACAACAATACCCCAGATTCCAGAACTAGACCAAAGCCTTGAAGAATGATTCATCGTCTTTCACATACAGTAGATAAGCTATATCACCATAGGTCTCATGGAACAACTACTTTGTTACATAGTTAAAACGGTCCCAAATCTCTCGCAGCTCTTGCAAATTATTCTATTTGACACTGATGTGGGCATACTCCAAAGTTTTTGTCTCATGACCTACTGTCAAACTATCTCCGTGTGCTCGTTGGTTGACCTCAGACCAATTACGTACATTTGCATTGTCTTCCTCATTTTTTAAGTACCTCTCATCCATGGCAAAACCATTTTCTAATCGAGCAAGTATCCCAAGATCCAACCCCTTCTAAATATAGAATGATGATGCATACAAAACAGAACAAGAAAAGAGAAAAAGATTAGTACACCGAATAAGAAATAAAACCTAAAAGGTCCAAAACAATTTCATTATACGAATAGTAACTGGATAGCGCATTCCAACACTTATGGACATGTCTCAACGGACCATTCTTACGAAATGATTTTGACCGAATTCTAGTTCCTAAGGTTTTCCACATGGCTCTAACTAGGTAGGTTTCTAGATTCACATGCATGGTTTGGTTCTAAAAGGGTACCCAAACTGTCCTCGTTGTCCCTTACTAAGGGTAGCAAGGCCCCTGATTCTCACCAATTATAGGCTTAGAGAGAACCAAGTTCAACTCAGGATGACCCATTTCCTATGTCTTCCCAAAGGATCAATATCCTTACCAAGACATAGGGCATATGGGTCCCGAAGGTACTTGCTAGGCTCATACAGAGAATCAATATTCTTACATGAGCAAAGCATTTTCCCCTCACTTAAACAATCGGGTCAAAGCTCGGGTGTAGAGCTTCATTAAGCTTTAAATGCGTAAAATGAGATCATATTCATAAATGGACAATTAAGTTGAACTTTACATGAACTTAGCAAATTATGACATTAAAACAAAGTGCAATCGACTTGTGGCTTGACTCTTTTTTTGTGAAAACAAAAAGTTGTCCCCAACAGATGTCATAATCCTTTTTCGAGCTCGACATTTTAAAACAACCAAAAATAGAGTCGCCACCAATATTTTAAAAGGTGTGATTGGGTCACCTAAAAACGGGTCATTTTAATAAACTTATTTTATTTTATTAAAACAACATTTTGGTCTGCGAAAAACAAAAACGGGTTCAGAGTCGGTTATGTGTGGGGAAGGATTATCACCCCCACAACGTCAAAAAATTGGTACCTAGCCGATTACAAAATGTTTTAATGTCAGAATTTGCATGTTTGTATAAAATTCAACTCATTGTCCATTTATGAATATGACTACATTTTAACGACCCATCATCTAAAAAGTGAACTGCAATCACCGCCATCATTTTTTGTGCTAACCCATCATTTCCCTTCGATGAGACACTGCATTAATTAAGTTCCACTTTTTAATCATGCAAACAAGGAAATAATTAGTGCGTTAAAGCTTTTATTTACTCTAAGTTAGTGATCATTAACCTAAAATATATTCTACATTGATTTTACCTATTAGGGTTAAAGTATGATTAATTTTTTTTTTTGTTGATTAAAGTGAGTAGTGTTTTTTTTTTACTTTCACATTTACAAGGCTCTAACTAAGATATTTAAGTATTTAACCCTAGAGGCCTTATTTAACCTAATAATTTAATTAAAACATTAATGCTTTGGTATTTTAGGAAAGAATCAAGTAAAAAGGGTACATAAAAATTAAAGCTAAGCAATTATATTTACAAAAATTAAATAAATGTAAAAGCTTGAACAAATTAGTAAAAGAGGGATAAAATAAAGAATCTTTTTTTATTTAAGGAATGTGTAACATTCCCTAAAGTAGGACAACACAATACGTGAATCGGATTTCCCTTCTTTTTAAAAAACATATGTACAAACTAAAATTTAATTTTAAAAGGTTAAAAGGGAAAAAGGTTAAATACTATTAAAATTTAAAAAAAACAAAATATTGATCAAATTTGAAAAAAAAAAGAAAATTGAAACCGAGGCTAAATCTAGAAAAAGACAATGATTAAATTAAACAGTTTAAAAATTTAATGATCGATGGAGTAAAGATAAATGGAGAATGGAGAATTTAATGAATGTAAATAGTTTGATTTGTTTTAAAATTTAGGGATGTAAAAAATTAACTTAAAAAACACTCTTTTAAAAAAATGGATCAAACACCTTACTTTTATTTTTTTTCAAGTGTTCTTGATATTCTTCATGGATTGAAGAATACCGGGAACAAACCTTTTTAAAATTCCAATTCGAATCCAAGTACAAAGCTCGAGTGTTTTTAGTGAATTTTTGAGTGAATCAACTATGAAAAATTGTATAGAACTCTCTAAAAAACTCTGTGTAACTCTCCAAAAAAACAATGTGTTTTTACAAAGGGGTTCAACCCTTTATATAGGTAATTTTTAGACCTAAAATATAAAAATTTGAAATAAATAAAATCCCTATTTTTGGTGATTCTTCCCCTTTTCCATTTAATGCAGATTCAGATTTTTACAAAGGGGTTCAACCCTTTATATAGGTAATTCAATTATGGTTCGAATCTCAGCTAATTCTTTCCTTTTTTCATGCCATATTCGAATCAAAAACCCTAATCCTAACCTTTTCCTTTCCTCTTTTGCTTTGTAGGGTTTATACTGGAGTGGAGAAGACGGTGGTGGCGTGGTCGCGAGCAGTCTAGCGTAGGCGAAGCGTGGTCGTCGGCGTCTCAGCGGTGGTGAGGAGGAGCTGCGCGAGGGCGAGACGTCGCGCCTACGAATGACGAACGGCCTGAAACTTTGCATGGCGTGGCGTTGGGCGAGGGCTAGCCGGTCGTCGAAGGCTGGTTGGGGTGGCCTGGAAACGTGTCATAATGAAGTGACATCACCGTAGCGAAGGCCAAATGACATGGAGCTCAGGGTGCGAGCGCATGACGCACACGTGCGCGGGGGAGAGAAACGAGTGACCGTGCAAGTGACGGAGCATCTCCTCTTTTCCCGGTTCAATCTGAACCATCTGATCTTAACCCTAGATCTGACGGCTGAGATTGAAGCCTGTACATGGGATAAAAATGAGGTTAGTTAGGGTTTATCTTTGGGTAAAGTTGGGCCAACAATGTACATATGTTCTTATTTATTTAAAATGGACTCTTTTAAAATAGATCCCTTTATTTTCTTTTTGAGTTTTATATCTAATGAGGCTATATTATATATATAATAAAATAAATAAAATATATAATAAAATAAATAAATAAAATAAAAATAAAGACAATAAAAATTAAGTAACAACACTTGCCAATGTTCATAAATGATTTGATAACTCCTTTTGCCAACGTTGTTTTACTTTCTTCTCGTTTTTTTAAATCACTTTCTAAAACCACTTCAAAATCAATCCAACATTTTTGCTTGACAAGTAATAATTGAAGCATTCAAATTCTTGATCAATCCCTGTGGATTTGATACTCAGCTTATTGTTGTATTACTTGCTGACCGTGCATACTTGCACGCAAAGGACTCATACTTGGCATTATTCTCACATATTTCCATTACATTTTTTACCTTTTTACCAAGCGTTAGCACAGTCGACATTTAGGGCGGCCAAAAAGCCGCCCGCCCCGTTTCCTTCCCTAAGAATTATTTAAAAATGTAATTATGATCATTAATATTAAAATTTATCACAAAATGATTATTGTGTCATTAACTTTCTTTATACTAATTACATGATATGTTGACAAAAAAATATTCTATAAATGGCCTTAATATAATGATAGACTTAAAGTGATTACAATGTAGTATTTGTTCATATTTTTTCTTTACCTTTTGATATGTTACACATTTTACAGATAAAGTTGTTCAAATTCGAATTTCTTAAGATTAATAGATCTTTTTCTATTGGGACCAATCGTTGGGTTTTTCTTGTTAAATTTTTCAACCGATGATAAATAATAATTTATGAGTTATGTTTTGATACACAAGTGTCATGACAATTTTTAATCGTGGTTTGGAAATAACCTGGAGATTTATTTTGCAAAATAGGGTTTTGACCCTTTTTAATTCATTTTATCTTAAAAATTTATTTTTCTTATTAAATCAAGTTTTTCATTTAATTAACCATGAAAATTTAATTTTTCTCTTTATTTGATCTTGAAAAAAAACATTTGGAGTCACCACTTGTTACTTTGGTAGACCGGACAACATAAAAACAATCAGAGATTTGTTTCTTCAAAATTTGGGTTCGGGAGTCAGTTATGTGTGGGGAAGGATTAGCACCTCACGAACGCCCGTTATCCGTACCTTTTAATTTTACGTGACATTTTCACATTGCGGATAATAATTTTAATTTAATTTAACCATAATTATTAAATGGATTTCGATTCCAAATAGAGATGTCCTTTTATAAGGAAATATATTTTTGGAATGAATATGAGATTAGAAGCACCTAGTTACTTTAGGGCACCTCGATTCATATTCAAAAATATATCCCAACATAAAAGGTTTGAATGCATGTCCGATTATCGTCTTGTCAATTTTAAGTTCTAACTTAAAAGGCTCTAATTAATTGAATTGTTTAAAAACTATGAATATTATTAAACTTAGGGTATTTATAAAATAACACTCAATTGCTTGAGCACTACTCATATTAAAACCCTAAATTGAACAATATTATTAATTTATTTGGTGAATTTAATTATTTAAGTTCTAACCCTAATTAAGGTTATAATTTAATTAACTAAGTTAATTTTATGTTCTAAATAAAAAATGAGTATCAAATATTCTACATAAAAGCCCCTTGAATAACATCTCATTACAATGAGACACTATTCAAATTAGAACTTAAAAGTTTCCCTTTTAATACTCATTTATTTTCTACAATGATCTTACCTAATTTGATTATTTAATTATTTAATTTAAGGACATAGTATCTAAGGCTCTATCAATTATACCTAGATGAATTTAATTATCAAATAATATACTATATGCCATATTTAAAATCATGCATTAATCAAACATTGATCAAAGTATTAACAAAGGAAATTTAGGACCAAATCAAATTATTATCGAAATTGAAGAGACAATTTACAAAGGAAAAAGAACTAAATTGAAAAGAATCAAAACACGGGAACTGGATTAGGATAAATGGGAAAGAAGGCGCATGCTTTATCCGGGGGTTCGCGGCGGATATCGCCTATAAAAAAGGGCTTTTAGATATCCCATTTTCCTTTTTTTTTCATTTTTTTGATTTTCTCTTTTCTTCAATTCCTCTCAACTAAAACAAACCAAGCCCAGACTTAAACCCTAAAATCGATCAAACACCCATATTTTTGCTTGGTGTTCATCCTTGTTCTTCAAGAACATGATGAACACCAAGAACATCGACCTAACTTCGCCACTATAATTGCCCTTTGATCCTTAGTCTCTAGTCCTATTCTTGTGTTTTCTATCCATCGGGATTCGAATCTCGACCGCTATAGGCGACGTCGGCCACCGCAAGGCAATTTCCGACCGCCGCGAGGTAATTTCTGGCCACCGTAATTCTTTTTTTTAGATTTTTTTGATTTCAAATCCTAAACCTAAATCTAAAACCCGGCTCAAGAGAGCCTCCTAACTCCGACCATCTAAGGCTATCTACCCCCCCGACGCTCGCTTTTTAACTCCGTCTGAACAAATTCTCGCCGACTGAATTTAAATAAGATAAGCAATGCTTTCTTCTCTCTGTTGCTTTTTTCTTTAAAAGAACTAATATTTTTTAGGTTTTTTGACCTAGATTTAACATGTGTTTGCTTATTCTTGCAGAAAATAAATGAGAGTGAGGAGATCTACTTTCTGGCGTTGCGTGGCGGTAATTCTAGCGAGGATTCCGATGATCGATCGTCTTCTCTGGTGACTCTTCAGCTTTCAGGTGAAACTCCTCCACTCATTCTCTATCTCCTTAATTTCAAGATTAATGGCCGAATTAATTATGCAATCATTAATCTGACTTTTTCTCTCTCTTCCTTTATATAGGATAGTGTGCCATGATGTCATCACTAACGTCATATACATGACGTCAGTAGCCAAGAAAACCATTATCCGTGTGATAGACTTCTGGAACAATGAGTGCTTGCCACGTGGCGATTTTAGGCAGGAAAAATTGGATATTTAGTCTTGTTGGATATCAGAATGGGCGAGAAACTTATGTAATTGGGCTTAAATTGGCCTTTTGTGATTTTATAGGTGTAAATGGACATGTATTGTATAAATGAACTTATTTTATTTTTTTGCATATGGACTATCTTTTTGGATTTATTCATTTATACTAACTATTTATTTATTTATATATTTACTTATTCATTTTATTTTATTTTATTTTTCTATATATATAGGCGCAGACTAAATTCGGGTATTGCAGCTGCCCCTCTTTGCTTATTGTTGTAGAACAGGAATAGGAAAAAGACTGAGAACACACGAATTTGGCTTCAAGTGTATGCCCATTATTCTCGAGCTTTAGGTTCTTCTTATTGCGAACTATCACTCTTTCTTTCCCGAATTGACCATGAAGTTGAACCAATTCTTCTTATTAGGAACTAATTCATTCTTCTTGGCGATGCTGACCCTTTTCCTTTCAGCGGTGACAAACTAGCGAGCTCTTCTTATTTGGAATTATGTATTCTTTTCTGGTCAAACTCTTTTTATTGGGAACTTCGAATTCTTTGATCGACGAATCTCTTCACATTGGGAGGTCTATATTTGCTTGGCGAAATCTTCACATTAGGAGCTCTGTCTTTGCTGGGTGAACTCTTCACATTAGGAGCTCTGTCTTTGATGGGTGAACTCTTCACATTAGGAGCTCTATCTTTGCTAGCTGAACTCTTCATATTATGAGCTCTTTGATCTTTGCTCATTTCCTGTCAAAACAGATTAAAAATGCTTGTATCCAGGTTATCATGATCCTAAATTCTATGTATGATGCATGAACTTTAGCATATGGGCAGCTTCTGCCTCTTAGAAGACCTGTCTGGCTTTTTCTTCATTAGGCTTCCTCGTTGACCTCGGTTGACCTTAACACTTTATCTCACATTCAGGATTAACCTTTGAGACCTCCACTCTACGTTTCTAGCTCATTGCTCTAAAGCGCCCTTTTCATGTTTTCACTTTAGATTGTTTTTCTCAAAGCGCCCTTTCGGGTTTTCACTTTGATTTTTCTTTTTCTTTCTTTTTTCCTTTTTCTTTTTCTCATTTTTCTTCTTTTTTCTTTTGAAAGACACTCGACCAGGCCAATCACGTCACTAAAGAAATGGACCTCGACTAGTCAACAACCATTCATGTTTACATAGCACCGTAACCACCCAAAAACTTGGTAATCAAAAGGTCCGAAGTAAGCCTACTCTTGAATAGTGTTAAAGTTTTGCCAAATCCAAGAACCTTTAAAAGACAATGGTTCGAATTTTATTTCTCAACATAAGAACATGAAGTTACGGACATTCTCATTTAATCTGGGAATCTGAGGGATGGTAACTACCCCAAGTGCAGTAACACCACCATGGCCCGACGATATCTCGAAAACATCCTTAAACTTCATAAACTGTCTCAACTGAGATACTGTCAAGTGAGCGTAACAAATAAGAGCAACGAAAAAAATGACAGTGGGCCTTCTTTGATACGCGTAGGACAGAGAATGGACAAGTTCCTATAGATCATTAGCCGAAAGGACAACCTGATCCAAAAGTACGCGATAATGTGTTGGCCTGGTGACTCCAATTATCCCAGCATAAGCACAAAGATAAAAAAATCATTGTTCTTCGGGTGGCGGACTTTGTTGTCAATAATAGGTCCAGGTTGCACATTGTCCGAGGACCCCTGAAGCCTCTATACTTGTTCCAGTGCTTCATCATTCTTACATTTATGTGTACTAGTTGGCATGGGTTTCAACATTATCTTCACTTTATACACTCTTCTTCAATATTCGCGAGTGCTAAAGTTTACCTGCATCTTTCAAAACATAGTAATACCAAGAAATCTTCTACATTCAAAGAATTATACTAGTTTACTTGCAACATGCTTCAGAAATAAAAGAGAGCTCGAAAGAGAATTCATGAATTTTATTGAGGCTTATGAGCAGGAATACAATAAGATTTAAAAAGTCATGGCAAACTTGTAACACCTCGAATTTGGCCTAGAAGTAATCTTAAATTAAATGATATTAAAATAGTTAAGAGATACCTTGTGTTAAATTAATTAAGCTAGTATGTGGAATTCTTTAAATTTTTTATTTAGGAAAAATGTTCATTGGACCACAAGATTTAAATTCTATCGAACCATTACCTATTAGATTTACTAGATGGATTTGGGTCAATTTGAAAAGAAAGAAACTTAAATGATCAAATGTTAAGGACTTATTTGAGAACTAGGAGATGCTATGGGATTGCATGCTAAATTGAATTTTATTGAAGGATAGACACACATGTCATGCTTTAATCTAGACAAACATTTTGGGGGAGGATAGGACTCGGCACTTGGCAAGGGTGTTTGAAACACAAATTTTCATCACCTTCTCTCCTTTCTTCCATAACCGAATGCTTTGGTAGAGAGAGAAGAGAAAATGTTTGCAAAGAAAAACAATTGGAAGAATCTCAATCTTGGTTTATTGGAGCCTAATCGAAGGGCTGGAGGAGAGGGTAAGAAGACACTACCCTTCTTTGAACTATGATTTGCTTTGAGATTTCCATGCATGATGTGATAATTTTAGAATTGTTGGAAAGGAATCAAGTTAGGTTATATATTCCTTGAAAGATCTGAATGTTATATATATGTGATGTAGGTTGTTGGTTGCTGTAAATGTGTACTTTAGTTGAGATAATGAATTTTAGGATGTTTGATGTAATTCAAGTGTTTAATAGGTTCAATTTGGAAAACAGGGTTTGAAGCTAAAATTTAGTTTTTGCTAGGTAACGTTGTCATTGGACTGTATTGTGAATTAAGAAAGAGAAAGGGGACTGTTTTGACAAGGGAATTTGATAAATTCTTTATCCACTAAACAGGGAATTAAATCCATAAGAGACTTGGGAATGTTTTACATTAGTAAAATCATTTGTGGGAATTGTCTAAAGTATGTATATGCATAATTAATGTACTTAGGACAGTTTGTAAATAGTTGAACAAGAATACCAATGTTTTGGACTGTTTTGAATTAGGAGTGAAAGTCAGTAGACTGTTATGAGTTTATATAAGTAAATACACATATGTAAGTGGCTGTTTTGAGCTTATGGGAGGTGCAAATGGACTGTTTTTGACTGCACAATTATAGATGTATTAAACTGCCCAGTTTCAGATAAATTCGAATGTGTATGGACCATTTTTAAAGGAATAAATGCCTAGGGAGCTGTTTTGATGAAAATGTGGACTGCTTGTAGATATAACAACATATTTGGGACTGTATTGTGTGTATGCTTGCTCCTAGGGATTATTTCGAAATGTTGGGTGTCAATATGATTATTGGTGAACTGATTTATCATGCTCATGATGTAGAAACGTGTCTAAGAAATTAAGAGGTATATGGTACTCTAAGGAATTTACTTGGTATTATAAATACGTGCATATAAGTGAATTGAGCAGTTTAGTTTGATGCATGTGTGTGCGTATGTAGTTGAGTGTTTAAACATGTATTTAGGTGATAAATCAATTCTAATATTCAAATGTATGTTTCGTCATATCTAAACTCGAAAGATTGTGAAGGTGGGAAGGCAAAGATAGATCAACTAGGGGATTTTATTTCCGGAACAAAGACTAGCTTGGAACGAACTGTGAGTGTAATTTATGTCTCGGGATAGGGTAAAACTATCTCGAGCACCTTTATTATGCTTAAATAAATTTTTGTTTGTTTAAAGGAATAATGGTGCTAATATGGCTATGCTTGGATGTAAGGTAAGTGCTTTTGTGATATGTACTTTGTGACATAAAAACTTGATTGAGAAATTGACTTGGGGTTGGATTTTTTATACTAAATCTGGATATGTTGTAACAATTGTCTAATAGTATTTGATGTCTTGGTTATGTATTAAAGGTTTGATATGCTATAAGATATTAACTAAATTTGAAAGTCGCATGTGAATACAAATGCTCGTTATTTGACTAAGAAGTAGGTACGAATTGAAGATTACATTTGAACCATACATGTAATGCATTTGAAACAAATGACTCATAGCTAAAATAAAGAGAAACCTAGAAGGGCTTGTAAGTTAAGTCAATGATCTTTGAAAATGACTTGTTTAACAAGAAAGAATTTCCTTGTGATTGTTTGAGTACTTTTGAGAGTATGGACATGCTAGTTTGAATGATACCTTATGTATATGTATGTTTAATTCGAATATTCATGAAAATATATAAGAAGCTATGCTCAATTATAATTTCGATTCTAATACGAATTAAACATTTAATGGAATGAGAAGAGAAAAGTGTATTGAGAAACTCACAAGAAGTGAATAAATGCCTAATGTAAAATGGCAATCAGCTTTGATGATGTGATACTTTGATAAGCAGTTGTGCTTAATTTGAATTGTCTAAGGTAAGATAAATATGAAAGCCTTGGTTTCGAGTCAGTCTTAGGTATAGTTGGCATGCCATAGAGTCCATAGAGCTCGTGTTTGGGGTGTACTACGGTCCCTTACTGATAAAGATCAAGTGATCTATTGGTACTACTAGTACCCTTGCTTAATGATGCATCGTTTGGTACTCTTGTGTACCCTTGTTCGGTACTTTATGTACCATTGTTTGATAGTTGTTGGATAGGATTCGTGTACCTAAGTTGAATTTCAATTCTCAAGGCTATGCAAAAAGATAATAATGAAATATGTGACCTAAACTATTGGGATAATTTTGATATCTTATATGATAAATAACGCATGGCTATGATATGCTGAATTGAAACCTTACTTAATAAGTCATGAAATACATGATTAGAAGATAATATGTTGATAGCTTAAGCGGCAAGTAATATATGATTGAGAGGGAATATAATTAAGGGAAATATTGGAACTTTTAAAGTTAAACCGATGTACTACCTTGAAATTTGAGTAGAAAGCAATAATTGGTTGCTAGGTATATGAACAGGATTGGTTAAAGGAAATGATGTTATGTTGAATGCATGTCTTTACTTTACCTTACTATTCAAAAATTTTATGGTTAAACTTTGTGATTATATTGTTATGTCATTTGAATCTATGATTGGAATCTTGGTGACTACACTTTTATGCTATCGAACTTATGTTTGGAATTTGGTGGTTACTTCAACTTGACAAATGTATATATGTCCGAATTAGGTTGAATTGTTATGGTATTAGGGTACCACACGAAATCATGCTTGTTATATTTAGATCCGATAGGCTTAAAGTTGTTGCTTTGTTCAAATTTATGAACAAAATAAGTTACATTTGACCAAGCTTACTACTTACCTTAATCCGATAAATTAGAGGGAAGAATTGAGTTATATCCTAGAAGTTTAGATTCATGTAATTGACTTTGTAAACTACCTCACCAAGCAATTGCTTACTCTAAGTTTTCATACATTTCAGGGTATTCTTGCTACCGGATATTAGGAGAACTTGGGTCTTGGTCGTTGTGATTATGTGTTTAGAAATCTGCATGTTCTTATGCGCACATAGAAATTAGATTCCAATCTTCCTTAATGCTAAAGAAGGCTTGGCAATATCCATCATTATATTAGGACCTTAACATGTCAAGTTGATTGCTAAGTTGATATGATGAATCTTTAAAACGAATGTTAGTAAGATAATAATCTTGATCATGAAGTTTCTTTGTGTTATGATGGAAGAATATATAACTAGATGGTAGTAGTAATATATATTGGACACTTACATAAGTAATCAATTTGAACAAGTATTATAGGAGTCTCCTTTATTTATTTATTTATTTACTTATTTATTTTTAGAATCCCAAGAATGGTTAATGTGGAAATGCTTGATAGTAATTGGTATTTATTAATTCATTTTAAAACTATGGGAATTATGGTAGGGAATGAGTTAGTTCGAGTCATGAATGTTTCAAGCTGACTCGTAAATTAACAAGATTTAATGTTTGCTTGTGGATTATGATAAGGTTTAGCCCGTACGTTTGGAATGAATTTTGTTTGGTCTAAATTTAAAATGTTGAGAACATCAAGGTGTCAAGAATCTAAGTTTTAAAGTGGAAGTGGATTATAGTGATCATGATTTAATCAAAGTTGATCAAATAACTTGTTGATTCTTTAATGTAAGTTCGTTCTTATGTGTTGGTTGTATGTTCTTTGTTTGCTAGTAACACTTCCTATACCGGTCTATCTCCTAGACAGGGTACAGGGTGTTACAGTTTTAGTATCAGAACCTAGGTTTAGTTGATTATCGGACTAAAACCGGAAATTATTGCATCATCATAAGTTATTGTGCCACCTAGGAGTTAAATTTGATAAGTACTTGTGATCTACGTCTGATATAAGTTCTCTTACGTGTTTATAATTAGTAGTCATGTATGGAATATGTTGATGCCGGGATACTGAGATTCCGATTGGCTCCCTTATTGACGGAGGTAGTGAAAGAATGATTTAAGAACAAAAAATTCTTAGAATACTGCTAAGTAGTAGTAAGAAATTTCTTTACTCTATCCTGCGTAAGGAAGATGTCTCTTTGGTACAAAGAAAAGCAATTAACCCATTTAATGCTCATTGGAAGCAAAACCTTTTAACTCCTCCTAGTTCTTTTCTTGATTGAGTAATCAAGAACTTCAGTAGATAAGTTAGCTTTATATTGAAACCTATACCTTCGTGGGTACAATTGAATTGTACTCAAACTTTGTATATTTTATATGACTTGTGATTCTGGAATAACTCGTCTAACCACATATTCTACCTTTATTGAAAGGTCTAATTTAAAATTCTGAATCTCTCAAAAATTATCCAATTGCCACCAATCCTTAAGAGGAAGAGTTGTGGTCAACAGAATATAATGGATTTGTCCTTGTTTACATAAGGAATTCCTTTTCCTCCTAATTCTTTTTCGTACTATGTTTCCTTGAATTTGATTTTATTCTTAAGTTAGATTGAATAAGTAGGCAATGTTTGGATAGGCTGTTATAAGAAAGGACTTTTCTCCATGGATTACAGAAGGAATACATAATCTTGATATGTAAGAAACTCTCAGAATTGGATCCTGTGTTTGTTACTATATCAGGAATCGATAAGACTATATTCAATTTGGATCCAATTGGAAGAAGTGAAGTTTCGAATTAAAGCTTAATTTGGACTCAAACCAGCTCCATGACTCTTGATTGGATGGCATGGTACGATTTAAAGAAAACTTGAGAACTGGTTATCGGATTTACAAGGAAAAACTTTCACCATGCTTAGGTCATCTCTAGAAAGGCCCTGATGTTGTTGTTAAAAAGAAAGATAGGACAGTAGGCTTTACATCGACTATGGCCAATAGAACATGTTTACCATTAAACAACAAGTACTCGTTACCGAGAATTGAAGATTTGTATGATTAGTTTAAAAATGCTACAATGATTTTCAAGATTGACCTCGACTAGAATACTATCTGATGAAGGTGTAAGAATCAGATAACCTAAGACTGCATTTAGAATTCGACATGGTTATTATGAAATTATGGTGATGTTTTCGGTTTAACAAACATATCAAGCACATTCTTGGACTTCATGCATTGAAATTATAAACTGTACTTGGATAAGTTGTAGATGTTTTCATCCATGTTATTCCTATCTATTCTGAGATTGCAAATGAGTATTCAATACCTTTGAAATGTTATACAACTTTTTGAAACAAGCAACCTCATATTAAGCCCAATAATTAGGAATTTGGATTAACCGAAGTACCTTTTCGGGGTTTTGTGACATCTACAAGAGAAATTAAGAATGGTCCTGAGAAGATTTAAACTATTGTTGGTTGGAAACCTCCGAGAAACCTTAGTAAGGTTGGAAGTATCCTGGAGGTTAACTAGATATTTTTTCTAAGACTCGTTAAAGAGTTACTCACTTTGGCCATCCCTATAACCAAACTCCTTTGAAAGGATGCATCTTTTACTGGGGACAAAAAAATTATCGACGAAGTTGAATTAGTTGAAGTGAGTTTTGGTTTGTACCCTTTTCAAGCTACAAAAGAATTGATAGCATTTAACTAAACTGCAAAATCAATTCAACCTAATTTCGAAAAATCAAGACTCCTCAGCAATCAAATCTTGAACTTCAGAATATTTTGCTGAATATGAGAATAGAATAGAATTCATACTTTCCTATGAACAAAGTAGAGAATATGTACCAAGGGATGAAACCTTCGGAAAGGAAATGTTCCCGGAAGCTCATAAATAATCATTTTTCGATCCGTTACAGGTTTGTTAGGAAGTATTGTAGTGAAGAAGAAGATATATTTGTGATCAGGAATGAAGTCTGATATTACAGAATTTGTGTTTAAGTGTTTATCTTGATAGAAAGTGAAAGCTGGGCAGTGAATTCCTACGGGACTACTACAACCAGTGAAGAAGAAGCTAATTCAGGACCTGAAACAGTTATAAAGAATCAATACCTTCATCTTGTACCACAGAAAAATTCGAGGACGAATTTTATTTTAGAGGAGGAGAATTGTAACACCCCGAATTTGGCCTAGAAGTAATCTTAAATTGAAAGATATTAAAATAGTTAAGAGATACCTATTAGATTTACTAGATGGATTTGGGTCAATTTGAAAAGAAAGAAACAAAAATGATTAAATGTTAAGGAGTTATTTGAGAACTAGGAGATGCTATGGGATTGCATGTTAAATTGAATTTTATTGAAGGATAGACACACATGTCATGCTTTAATCAAGACAAATGTTTTGGGGGAGGATAGGACTTGGCACTTGGCAAGGGTGCTTGAAACACAATTTTTCATCACCTTCTCTTCTTTCTTCCATAACAGAATGCTTTGGTAGAGAGAGAAGATAAAATGTTTGCAAAGATAAACAATTGGAAGAATCTCAATCTTGGTTCATTGGAGTCTAATCGAAGGGTTGGAGGAGAGGGTAAGAAGACACTACCCTTCTTTGAACTATGATTTGCTTTGAGCTTTCCATGCATGATGTGATAATTTTAGAATTGTTGGAAAGGAATCAATTTAGGTTATGTATTCCTTGAAAGATCCGAATATATATATATATATATATATATATATATATATGATGTAGGTTGTTGGCTGCTGTAAATGTGCACTTTAGTTGAGATAATGAATTTTAGGATGTTTGATGTAATTCAAGTGTTTCATAGGTTCGATTTGGAAAATAGTGTTTGAAGCTTAAATTCATTTTTTACTAGGTAACGTTGTCATTGGACTGTATTGTGAATTAAGAAAGAGAAAGGGGACTGTTTTGACAAGGGAATTTGATAAATTCTTTATCCACTAAACAGGGGATGAAATCCATAAGAGACTTGGGACTGTTTTACATTAGTAAAATCATTTGTGGGAATTGTCTAAAGTATATATGCATAATTAATGTACTTAGGACAGTTTGGAAATAGTTGAACAAGAATACCACTGTTTTGGACTGTTTTGAATTAGGAATGAAAGTCAGTAGACTGTTATGAGTTTACATAAGTAAATACACATATTTAAGTGGCTGTTTTGAGCTTATAGGAGGTGCAAATGGACTGTTTTCGACTGAACAATTATAGATGTATTAAACTGCCCAGTTTCAGATAAATTCGAATGTGTATGGACTGTTTTTAAAGGAATAAATGCATGGGGGGCTGTTTTGATGAAAATGTGGACTGCTTGTAGATATATCAACATATTAGGGACTGTCTTGTGTGTATGCTTGCTCCTAGGGATTATTTCGAAATGTTGGGTGTCAATATGATTATTGGTGAACTGATTTATCATGCTCATGATGTAGAAACGTGTCTAAGAAATTAAGAGGCATATGGTACACTAAGGAATTTACTTGGTATTATAAATACGTGCATATAAGTGAATTGAGCAGTTGGTTTGATGCATGTGTGTGCATATGTAGTTGAGTGTTTAAACGTGTATTTAGGTGATAAATCAATTCTAATATTCGAATGTATGTTTTGTCATATCTAGACTCGGAAGATTGTGAAGGTGGAAAGGCAAAGATAGATCAACTAGGGGATTTTTATTTCGGGAACAAATACTAGCTTGGAATGAACTATGAGTGTAGTTTAAGTCTCGGGATAGGGTAAAACTATCCCGAGCACCTTTATTATGCTTAAATTGATTGTTGTTTGTTTAAAGGAATAATGGTGCTAATATGGCTATGCTTGGATATAAGGTAAGTGCTTTTGTGATAAGTACTTTGTGACATAAAAACTTGATTGAGAAATTGACTTGTGGTTGGATTTTTTATACTAAATCTGGATATGTTGTAACAATTGTCTAATAGTATTTGATGTCTTGGTTATGTATTAAAGGTTTGATATGCTATAAGATATTAACTAAATTTGAAAGTCGCATGTGAATAAAAATGCTTGTTATTTGACTAAGAAGTAGGTACGAATTGAAGATTACATTTGAACCATACATGTAATGCATTTGAAACAAATGACTCTTAGCTAAAATAAAGAGAAACATAGAAGGGCTTGTAAGTTAAGTCAATGATCTTTAAAAATGACTTGTATAACAAGAAAGAATTTCCTTGTGATTGTTTGAGTACTTTTGAGAGTATGGACATGCTAGTTTGAATGATACCTTATGTATATGTATGTTTAATTCGGATATTCGTGAAAATATATAAAAAGCTATGCTCAATTATAATTCTGATTCTGATACGAATTAAACATATTAATGGAATGAGAAGAGAAAAGTGTATTGAGAAACTCACAATAAGTGAATAAATGCCTAATGTAAAATGGCAATCAGCTTTGATGATGCGATACTTTGATAAGCAGTTGTGCTTAATCTGAATTGAATAAGATAAGATAAATATGAAAGACTTGGTTTCGAGTCAGTCTTAGGTATAGTTGGCATGCCATAAAGTCCATAGAGCTCGTGTTTGGGGTGGACTACGGTCCCTTGTTGATAAAGATCGAGTGATCTATTGGTACTACTAGTACCCTTGCTTAATGATGCATCGTTTGGTACTCTTGTGTACCCTTGTTCGGTACTTTATGTACCCTTGTTTGATACTTGTTGGATAGGATTCGTGTACCTAAGCTGTATTTCGATTCTCAAGGCTATGAAAAAAGATAATAATGAAATATGTGACCTAAACTATTGGGATAATTTTGATATCTTATATGATAAATAACACATGGCTATGATATGCTGAATTGAAATCTTACTTAATAAGTCATGAAATACATGATTAGAAGATAATATGTTGATAGCTTAAGCGGCAAGTAATATATGATTGAGAGGGAATATAATTAAAGGAAATATTGGAATTTTGTTAAGTTAAACCGATGTACTACCTTGATAATTTGAGTAGTAAGCAATAATTGGTTGCTAGGTATATGAACAAGATTGGTTAAAAGAAATGATGTTATGTTGAATTCATATGTTTACTTTACCTTAATATTCAAAAATTTTATGGTTAAACTTTGTGATTATATTGTTATGTCATTTGAATCTATGATTGGAATCTTGGTGACTACACTATTATGCTTTTGAACTTAAATTTGGAAATTGGTGATTACTTCGACTTGACAAATGAATATATGTCTGAATTAAGTTGAATTGTTATGGTATTAGGGTACCACATGAAATCATGCTTGTTCTATTTAGATCCGATAGGCTTAAAGTTGCTGCTATGTTCAAATTTATGAACAAAATAAGTTACATTTGACCAAGCTTACTACTTACCTTAATCCGATAAATTAGAGGGAAGAATTGAGTTATATCCTAGAACTTTAGATTCATGTAATTGACTTTGTAAACTAGCTCACTAAGCAATTACTTACTCTAAGTTTTCATACATTTCAGGGTATTCTTGCTACCGGATATTAGGAGAACTTGGGCGAGATCACAAGAGTTGAGAAGTATGTTTGTAATCTTATCTTGAGAACTCCTAGAGGGTGGCACCTAGATGTTGTATGCATATGGCATTTAGATTATCTATTCTAGTTAGATATGTAACTAAGTTGACTTAGTATCTAGCATGGTTTGTAAAGGTCCTTAATATGTTGCGTTATTGCTTTTCTTTCGATATGGGTCTTGGTCATTGTGATTATGTGATTAGAAAACTGCATGTTCTTATGTGCACATAGAAATTAGATTCCAATCTTCCTTAATGCTAAAGAAGGCTTGCAATATTCATCATTATATTAGGACCTTAACATGTCAAGTTGATTGCTAAGTTGATATGATGAATCTTAAAAACGAATGTTAGTAAGATAATAATCTTGATCATGAAGTTTCTTTGTGTTATGATGGAAGAATATATAATTAGATGGTAGTAGTAATCAATTTGGACAACAAGTATTATGGGAGTCTCCTTTATTTATTTATTTTTTTAGAATCCTGAGAAGGGTTAATTTGGAAATGCTTGATATTAATTGGTATTTATCAATTCATTTTAAAACTATAGGAATTATGGTAGGGAATGAGTTAGTTCGAGTCATGAATGTTTCAAGCTGACTCGTAAATTAACAAGATTTAATGTTTGCTTGTGGATTATGATAAGGTTTAGCCCATACATTTGGAATGAATTTTGTTTGGTCTAAATTCAAAATGCTAACAGAACATCAAGGTGTCAAAAATCTAAGTTTTAAAGTAGAAGTGGATTATAGTGATCATGGTTTAATCAAAGTTGATCAAATAACATAGACTTTTATTGATTCTTTGATGTAAATAGCTTTGAGTTCAAACCCTTGTCCAACAAACTTCGAATATTGCCAAGATATCTACAGATATGAAATCCCTTTTGAAATACCAAGTGTCCGAGAGGTTTTAATTGTCGGATGCCTATTCTCAACGTATCTGAGCTGCCCTTTACAGGTTTTCAACTCAGATCCTCCTTTGTTTTTAAGACGCTCTTTGCGAGTTTTCATCTTGAACTATCATTTTCTTTTTCTTTTTTCTTTTTTTATTTATTTTTTTATATCGATGGCGCCCTTTTTGAGTTTTCACCATAGATATTTTCATTTTGTGAAGCGCCTTTTTCGAGTTTTTACTCTGTTTTTTCTTTATTTTTCCTTTTTGCAATCTCTTTTTTGTATTCTTCAAACACAATATTTTTTAACTGAATCAGAGTTCACTAGTTTGTGTAACTCATTGTTGTCCATCTCAGTTAGAATCAATGCTCCTCCAGAGAAAGCCTTTTTAACAACATAAGGCCCCTCCCAGTTAGGCATCCATTTTCCACGGGCATCCCGGTGTATTTGCAAGATCTTTTTTAGCCCTAGTTCACCCTCTCAGAATTCTTTGGTTCGGACTTTCTTATCATACGCCCGCATCATTCTTTTTTGGTACATCTGGTTGTGACAAATTGCCTTCTGCCTTTTTCCTCGATGAGATTCAACTGGTCAAATCGAACCCGTTGTCATTCTGCTTCATCCAATTTTACCTTGGATAGAACTCAGAGAGACAAAATTTCAACTTCAATTGAAAGTATAGCTTCTATCCCATAGACCAAAGAGTAAAGGGTTGCCCATGTAGAAGTTCGCAACGAAGTTTGATATGCGAATAAAGTAAAAGGTAGTTTCTCATGCTAATTTTTGTAAGTCTTTGTCGTCTTCAATATAATTTTCTTTATGTTCTTGTTTGATGCCTCCACTACCTCATTCATCTTATGGCGGTAAGTCATAGAATTATGGTGCATTATTTTGAATTGCTCATATATTTTGAATTGCTCACATATTTTTGCTATTACCTTGTTGTTGAAGTTAGTGGCATTATCAGTGATAATTCTTTATGGCAACCCACATCGATAAATAATCTCTTTTTTCAAGAACTTACAGACTGTTGATCTTGTGATATTGGCATATGGGGCGGCTTCCACCCATTTGGTGAAGTAATCGATGACCACAAGGATGAAGTGATGTCCATTAAAAGCTTTGGGTGAATTTGGCCGATGACATCCATGCCCCAAACTGCAAAGGGCTAAGGCGAATTCATTGTATGAAGAGGTATTGGCGAAGAATTAATCTTGTCAACATATATCTAGCACTTATGACATTTCTTAGCATACTCAATGCAATATCCTTCCATTGTTGACCGGTAATAACCATATCTCATTATCTATATGGCCATTGCAAAGCCATTCGCATGTGTCCCCACAGATTTCATAGTGCACTACAGCTAAAATATCTCTAGCTTCTCGAAAATTGACGCATCTTAGCAAGATCTGATCTTTGCTACAGGATTTCATAATCAAGCACATATCCTGAAGCCATCCTTATAATAATTTTTTTGTCATTATCATTCGCCTCCATGGGATAAGTTTGGAATTTGATGTATTGCAAGATATCAAAATACCATGGATTTCCATTTGCCTCCTCTTCTATGCTATAATAGTGAGCATAGGTATCATAAGTCTGCATTTGAATTGGCATCATATCCTAAGGTTTATTTGCTAAAAATACCGAAGCTAGTGTAGCTAAGGCATCCGCCATTTGATTATCTTCCCTGGGAATGTACGCGAAAGTGACTTCTTCAAACTCTTTTATCAACTCAAGGATCAACTTTCGATACTCAATCAACTTTGCATCTTTTGTTTTACACTCTCTACGGAGCTAGTAAATAACTAATGTGAAATCTCGTATACTTTCGAAATCTCTATTTTTCTTTCAATAACGGCTCGTAATCTCATGCACAAGCCTCATATTGTAAAAGGATAATGTTCATTATTTGGGGAGATCAACACTGCTCCAATTCCACATCCCAGGGCGTTGGCTGCCCCATCAAAATACAATTTCCATGTTTCATTTTTGAGGTTTCATTTTCTTCTGTGGAGATATTCATCACATCCTCATATGGGAAGTCAAAGCTCAAGGGCTCATAATCTTCTGAAGCACAACTAGCCAAGAATTCATCTATGACACTTCCTTTTATTTCTTTTTGACTTACATATACTATGTCGAATTCTGACAACAATATTTTCCAATGAGTCAATCTTCCAGTCAATGCTGGTGATTCCATCAGAAACTTTAATGGGTTGAGTCGGGATATCAACAAGTAGTGTGGTACAGCAAGTATTGTCTGAGCTTGCGAGTTACCTAGACTAAAGCACAACAAAATTTTTGAATTGAAGGATATTGTACTTCACACTCTATAAATTTCTTGCTTAAGTAATAAATGGCTCTTTCTTTCCCGCATCATCATGTTTCCCCAAGACATATCCTATTTAGTTCTCATAGATCGTCAAGTAGAGAGTGAGCGGTCTATATAGAACGGGAGCTACTTAAATTAGAGCACTTGTCAAATATCTCTTAATTTTATCGAGTGTCTTGTGGCATTCCTCGTCTCATACTCTTGGATTATTCTTTCGAAGCAATATGAAGATTGGATCATATTTATCGATTAGTTGGAAAATAAACCAAGAAATATAATTCAACCTTCCAAGGAAACCTCGAACTTTTTTCTGTGAGCTTAGATATGGAAGATTCTTTATTGCTTTCACCTTGTCTAGATCAATCTCAATTCCTCTTCTGCTAACAAAAAAACCCAGGAGTTTTCCTAATGTAACCCCAAAACTACATTTATTCATATTGAGTTTCAGCTGGTACTTCCTCAATCTTTGGAATAACTTCCTCAAGTTCTGAATATGCTCTTCCTCAGTCTGGGACTTGGTGATCATGTCATCCACGTACACCTCAATCTCTTTGTGCATCATGTCGTAGAAAAGAGTTACCATGGCTCGCTGATATATTGCCCCAGCATTCTTCAGTCCGAAAGGCATCAATTTATAATACTATGTGCCCCACAGGGTTATGAAGATTGTCTTTTCCATATCTTCGGGATTCATTTTTATCTAGTTGTATCCTGAGAAACCATCCATGAAAGAGAACCATGAATGCCCTGACATATTGTCAACCAGAATATCAATGTGTGGTAGCAAAAAATTATCTTTCGAGCTTGCTTTGTTCAAGTCCCTGTAATCCACACACATACGTACCTTTCCATCTTTCTTCAACATTGGGACTATATTAGCTACCCATTCTGGATATTTGGACACTTTGAGATAACCGACATCAATTTGTTTTTGTATCTTTTCTTTGATTTTTAATACCATTTCTGGTCTCAATCTTCTGAGTTTCTATTGAACCGGTTTGCATTCTGGTCTTATGGGTAGTTTGTCTACCATCTGTGTCCAATCCTGACATATCCTAATAAGACCAAGCGAAGATATATTTGAACACTCGTAATAGATCAACCAATTTTGTTTGGTTTTTGGCGAGAAAGCGGTATTGATCTTCACCTCTCTTTTAACTTCCTTTGTGCCCAGATTCAAGATTTCTATCTTTCTTTATGAGGTAAGATCTGTTTGTCTTCTTTTTCCACCATCCTCAGTAATTCATCAGGGATTTCATATTCTGTTTCATTTTTACACTCATTGACTTCCATTAGACAAATGGGCTGCTCAAGATCTATTTTAGTATCGGATTCGGAATCATTCATGCAATTAGTACCTAAGGACCTATAAGGGAAAATAATAATATATTTGGAATGGAATGCGAAAAAACAAGAAACGTGTTTGCTATTCGAGAATCAGAATGACAACATATTTATTAAAGTAAAACTTATATAATAGCCCATTTACAGAAAATCCCTTATACTCGTGAGCAAAAGTACAAGGTGGTTCTAGGCATTACTCTACTTTGAAAATAAAAGGGATATCATCTGATGTCCAATTATTCAGTGCTTCACCAGGGAAGCATGGACGAATCATTTCCAGAAATTTTCCAGGCTGAGATCCTTCAAATATACCATTGACATACAAATCTTCCATGATCTCACCGAAAATCTCCTCTTCCTGCAGCCTCACAGTTTCCATGTTGTCCTTCTCAAGCTGCTTTTCAACATTTTCAAACCCACGAGACTTGAAAATGCAAGTTAAGTCTGGGAAAGTCATGGGTTTACCAAAAACTTCTGCTCCCAAAAATTGAGCCCTCTTTCTATCTTCCCTTCACTTCAAATCTCTCTGCCTTTGCTGAATGTTCGGCTTAAACCCGAGTCCAAAATGATCTTTCTTTATGAGAACAGGTTTTGGGTGTAGGCATCCCTGTAAATTCTTCCCAAATCCTTCTCGTGTCCTTGCTCCTCTGCCAAGGGTTTCACGAACACTCATCTTTGTACAGTTTGACAACCTCAAACGCAGTATCGGCTTCCCTTCGGCAATAAAGGTTGCATTTATGAACTTAAGGGCTCTAAACGAACATTCTAGAGCATTCTCATCTGCCTCGATGTAAGGGGCGTTAGTGGGAACAGAGGCGATAATGTCCTCCTCTACCCCAATATTGATCAGTGTTTCTTCTATCACGAATTTTAGCTTCTAATACAAGAATGATGATACCACTCTAACAGAATGAATCCAGGGCCTACTCAATAAACAATTATAGGTTGCTTTGATGTCTATTACCACAAATCAACATTGTAAACCATAGGTCCGATCAATACCAGGACTTCAATCTTTCCCAACACGTCTCGAATTGTTCCATCAAAAACTCTCACCGTATTCTTATAAGTTTTCATGTGAGAATCATCAATTGGAAACTTATGCAATGTAACCATTGGGAGAACATTTAACGCTGATCCATTGTTAACTAACACTCTTAGAAAAACGTACCCCTTGTAGTGGGTTGTTATATTTAGGGCTTTAACGGGTCCTATTCCCCCTTTTGGGATATCATCATCAATAAAGGTGATATAGTTGTCTGCAGTAATATGGTTCACAATTCTGTCTAGTTTGTTCACTGATATATTTCTCAAGACAAATGTTTGATTAAGCATATTTATCAGAGTGTTCCGGTGCCCTTATGAACTCAGCAATAATTCAAGGACAGATATTCTAGCCTGTTGTTTCTTCAACTGTTCAACTATACTATATTCGTTATGTTTCATGAACTTCAGAAACTCTTGAGCATGTTCCTCGGTAACAGACTCATTTATCTTTAGATGAGGTTCTTCCCTAAAAACCCTCGCTGGCACTATAGCAGCCTTCCCTTTCGTCTTTTCAGCTTCTTTAGACGTCTCGGGTGAGTAACATCTTCTGCTTTTAGTGAAGTGCCCGACCTCATTTATTGTCTCATCCTTAGGCTTTTCATTTATTTTTTCTTTTGGCATCATCTTTTCTTTACTCAATGGTTTTACCTCTTCCTATGGCTTTGATTCCCCTAGTATGATTACCTTAGCTGCATAATTCCATGGAACCTTGTGAGTATCTTTAAAATGGAAGGGTGAGGGGGAGAAATCACCACTCTTAGGGTCACTGTCAGTTTGTTTTTATTATACGAACTTCCAACCTTTAGTCTAGCAGAAATGACCAATGGCTTGTTTACCCCATACCTGACTCTAGAATTCTCAGAGGTACACACCTCTACTTCATTCTTTTCTCCTATATTTTCAAAGTATTCAATCTCTTTATTATCCATTATTTTCTGAATCAAGCTCCTGAATTCAGAGCATTGCTGAATCTCATGACCATCCTCTTGATGATATTCACAGTATAGACCTGTTTCGGTTTCCTTTTCAATCTCCATGCCCATCTGTATCATCTCAGCTTTTTACAATTGTTTAAACACCCATTTCAAATGAGATTCGACCTCAGATACATCAGTCTTTAATCACTTAGCCTTATCATCTTCTTCTATAGAATTTACTCTTCTTCCTCTGTGGTTGGGTAAAGGATTAGCCGCAATTTTGGGTTCATCAAAATTCAAAACCTTAGTCTTAATCAAATTTTGAACCACCTTCTTGAATGCAGTGCAACTTTAAAAAATAAGTCTCAAAATCCCAACATGAAATTCACAATGAGCATCTGGATTATACCATGAAGGATAAGGCAGTTGTAGAGGTGTAAGATAATACGGTTTCACCATATCAGCCTCGTAAAGCTGTGGATATAGTTCAACATATGACACTGGTATGGGTTAGAAGTTCATCCTATCATTTCTCGAACTTCGAGGATCTTTCTTATTTGTGTTTTGAGAACTTTCTGACGTAGCACTAGACGGTGTAATGGTGACGTTCTTCAGAGGCTCATAAGTACTCGTACTATTTACCTCACTATCATTTCTCTTGTAATTCTTACAAGAACCATCTCTAATTTCAATTTTACCACTTTTAATTGCTGCTTCAATCAGCTCTCTAGTCATCACTATATCGGTAAAATTTTGTGTAGCATTACTGATCAACCTCTCAAAAAGTGGACCCTTCAAAGTTTGTACAAACATGTGGGCAACCTCACTTTCCATCAACGGTGGTTGTATCTATGTTAAAAAGAGTTTTGAATCTTGCAAAATACAATGCAATGTATAAATGCGTGGATGCATGAATGTGTGTATACAAAAGGCATCGAATTCGTGAACTAGTCTTCAGGAAACATTCATTAATTAAAAGGTCCAAGTACAAAGAAAAGATAATTTCTCCTACATAAAGCAAATAGCCCTAGCTGCTAAATTGATCACTTCATTCAATATCCTGATTAGAGCTTGTCCAAGTTCAGTGTCAACGTTGATGTCGGGGTGTCGTAACAATCATGCAGCTTATTCAGACAAAATCTGCACGTATTGGGCAATCCATTCTACCTAGTTCTTGAAGCTAATCATCTCATGACTTTGTTTATGGATTGTGTACTCAACTTCTTCAAGTTTTCCCTTCAGTGTCTTATCTCCCTGGTGCAACACTCCCTTGTAACCTGTGAGTTGTTCTCTCAAGCCTTGTACCACTCTTTCCAACTCTGTCACCCTCTTCTTTAGTCATTCATTCTCTTGTTTCATCTTAACTTTTTCTTCATAGTGGTACTTTGTAATCATTTGTTCCAGTTGTGACACTTGAGTCATTAATTCAAAATTCTAGGCTTGTTTTTCTTTTAACTTCTCATTGGCTTTGTTGCTTGACTCTCGCAATTCTCGGGCCTTTTTCTCATACATCTTCTGGTAATTATTCTTTCCCTTTGTCATTTTATTTAGCTGCTCAGATAGGTCCTTAATCATCTTACTTGTTCCTTCATTTTGCTTTGTTTTACACCCAACATGAATTTTCTGTAAATCCTTCAAGTCTTGACTGATTTTTCTATTCTGTTCCCTGAGATCCTTTTCTTTTCCTTCATGAACATCCACTTGCAGCTTCGTCATAGTCAACTCATTTGTGAGATCATTGATTCTTTTCTCGTTTCCCTTTAAATCCAATTCTTGGTCGTGCTTTAATTTATCCAATGATGATGGCACATTCCTAGCAGGTTCATTAGATGGGCCAGTGTCTCCTTGAATTTTCCATTGTATGTTATCATTTACCCTCTGAATCTTTTATTCTTCAAATCCCGACATGACTTCCAACTCCTTATAAGGATTCACGATTCTTGGCGTTTCCCATGCTTTCGCAGTTTGGCTCACCTTCCCCTTATAATCGTTTGTCTTATACGCATACTCGAATCGTGACATGCCTGCAGTAGCCGGTATAAACTGCCTTGAGGCGAATTGTCTCAAAACCAGTAAAGGACAATACGTTGTTCCTTCCTAAATTTCTGGTAATGTGACCCAATCTCTATCTCCACATCGATACAGATAAGTTGTTCCCCTATTTAGCCACGGAGCTCTCCATACAACATTGGTATCTTTCATGTCCTTAAAGTATTCTTTACATTGCTCTTCTTTCTTCTTTTCTTTCGAGCAGCTAGCAATGTGTTCTTCTATCGGTGAGTAGGTACTGAGGTACCTGATAGCTCAATAGGATGTATTCCACCCGTGTCCTCTGAACCAGATTTCTAGCAACTGTGCACAGCCCCAAAACCTTCTATCCCCTGACTTCTTACACGCGGTCAACGGTCTGTAAGTCTCAGCTAAGATTGTGGGTACTGGATTTACACCTTTTTCCAGTCATTCAAACAGCCCTAATGTTGACGGATCAATATGCTCTAGAGTTTTTGGAAATAATACCAGCCCATATATGCACAAGGCGTATAAGCTCCTCATCTTGGTGGGTTCATCACTTGCTAGTATCAATTCCCCAAGGACTTTCCAATTTATGTGATGTTTGTCCTCATTCTGATCAGTACCATCCATGTTAGCTATCTTGTTGTTAAACCATTCTTCGCTCTTACCCATGATCAATTTTAATTTCTTCTTAAAAATATAGTTGTTGTTGAGTCTAGTGTAAATCTTATCACTTCGAATTATGGGACAATGTATCAGGGCCTCATACTCTTCGAGTGTAGGTGTCATGTCCACTTCCCAAAAGTAAAATAATTATACGTTGGGTTCCAAAATGAGTCATTGCTCTAGGTAGTTCTCGATCTACTTGAATGTACAATAACATGGCCATGTCACCAAATTCCTGTTGAAAAGGCACTTTCATGTATTTCCCCACTGTTCCCATATGGCTCTAACCTCCGGTAAACAATCATTGGACTTTGTATTTATCTTAACGTAATTCTTCATCTGTGACGTATCACCCCTACGAAGGCTATCCCCTTTTTCATGTTGAGTTTGTTCTGACCATGTCTAGACTGCAATATTATCTTCTCCCAATTTCTTGGACCCTTCAACCATATCGAATACTTCCTAATAAACTGATTCTTGAACCGATACCAAAATGATTCAACATGACATGGTTGATTTAAAAGCAAAAGTATAAAACAAACCAAAAACAAAAACAAAAAAAGAAACTTGTCAGTATTGTGAATTAATATTGAAAATAAATAAATGAATTAAAATCACAGTAAAACATGTAACATTAATCATAGGAGATAACCATAGAAGTGTATTTAAATTGGCAGCACCCTGTCCTAGGTCCTTGTCTGGCTCTAGCGGGGTGGGTTTCTAAATTATAGCATGTGGTTTGCGTTCTAGACTCTAGGTACCCGAATTATCGTTACTGTCTACTGCGACCACAAGACATCGGTTCGGGAGTATACGGCCTCTTATATCGGAGGCGTGTACATCACGTTGTATAAGGTTGGTATACCGAAAGAAAGAAAAAATTCCAAACTCGGAGGTGGAGAGCCTCACGTCGGATTATGTCTCGCTCCCACTTAAGGGTGAAAAGCTCAGGTAGAAGGCTATACGTGAATGACAGATATATCATACACAAAAGCTACCTCTATTTTCTAGAAAATCCATCCAATAATTATTGGAGAAATTAAGTTCAAATCATTATCCAAAATGTCAAAATGCCACGTAAAACCAATTAATTAGGCATGACTCTCGCGTATGTCCCCCAACGGAGTTGCCAAGCTGTCGTGACCATTTTTAACCACGATATGAAAATAGCCTGACAATTTATTTTGCAATATAGGGCTTTGAACCCTTTTAATTCATTTTATCTTGAAAATTATTTTTCTTATTAAATCAGGTTTTTCATTTGATTAACCATAAAAATTTGATTTTTCTCTTTATTTGATCTTGAAAAAAATATTTGGAGTCGCCACCGGTCACTTTGGTAGACCGGACACCATAAAAACAATCAGAGATTTGTTTCTTCAAAATTTGGGTTTGGGAGTCGGTTACGTGTGGGGAAGGATTAGCATCCCCATGAACGCCTGTTATCAGTACTTTTTGATTTTACATGGCATTTCGGTATTTCAGATAATAATTTGAATTTAATTTAACCATAATTATTAAATGAATTTCAATTCCAAATAGAGATATTCTTTTATAAGAAAATATATTTTTGGAATTGGAACGAATATGATATTAGAAGCACCCGGTTACTTTAGGGTACCTCGATCCATATTCAAAAATATATCCCAACATAAAATGTTTGAGTGCATGTCCGGTTATCGTCTTGTCAATTTTAAGTTTAACTTAAAAGGTTCTAATTAATTGAATTGTTTAAAAACTATGGATATTATTAAACTTAGGATATTTATGAAATGACATCGAATTGCTTGAGCACTACTCATATTAAAACTCTAAATTGAACAATATTCTTAATATATTTGGTAAATTTAATTATTTAAGTTCTAACCCTAATTAAAGCTCTAATTTAATTAAGTTAATTTCATGTTCTAAATGAAAATGAGTGTCAAATATTCTACTTAAAAGTCTCCTTGAATAACATCCCATTACAATGAAACATTGTTCAAATTAGAACTTCAAAGTTTCCCTTTTAATACTCATTTATTTTCTATAATGATCTTACCTAATTTGATTATTTAATTCTTTAATTTAAGGACTTAGTATTCAATGCTCTATCAATTATACCTAAATGAATTTAAATATCAAATAATATACCTAAATTCATGCATTAATCAAACATTGATCAAAGTATTAACAAAGGAAATTTAGGACCAAATGGAATTATTATCGAAATTGAAGAGCCAATTTACAAAGAAAAATGGACTAAATTGAAAAGAATCAAAACATGAGATTTGGATTAGAATAAATGAGAAAGAAGGGCGCGGGATTTATCCGGGGGCTCGCGGGCCCCGGAGCCCGCAGATATCGCCTATAAAAAGGGGCTTTCGGATATCCTATTTTCCTTTTTCATTTTTTCAATTTCCCTTATTTTCTTCATTCTTCAAATCCTCTCAACTCAAACAAACCAAACTCAGACTTAAGCCCTAAAATCGATCAAACACCCTTGTTTTTGCTTAGTGTCCATCCTTGTTCTTCAATAACAGGATAAACACCAAGAACACCAACCTAACTCCGCCACCATAACTGCCATTTGATCCTTAGCCTCCGGTCTTATTTCGGTGTTCGCCAGCCACTGGGATTTGAATCTCGGCCGTCGTCAGTGACGCCGGCTGCCACAAGGCGATTTTCGGCTACCGCGAAGTAATTTTCGGCTGCCGTATTTTTTAGATTTTTTCGATTTTAAACCCTAAACTTAAATCTAGAACCTGGCTCAACAGAGCTTCCCAACTCTGGCCATCTAAGGCTATCTACCCTCCCGACGCTCGCTTTTCAACTCCGTCTGAACAAATCCTCACCGGCCAAATTTCAAATAAGATAAGCAACGTTTTCTTCTCTCTGTTGTTGTTTTTTTTGTTTAAAAGAACTACTATTGTTTAGGTTTTTTTACCTGGATTTAACATTTTTTTACTTATTCTTACAATAAATAAATGAGAGTGAGGAGATCTACCTTCTGGCGTTGCGCGGCGGTAATTTCGGCGAGGATTCCAGCGATCGATCGTCTTTTTCGGCGACTCTTCGGCTTTCAGGTGAAACTCCTCCACTCATTCTCTCTCCTTAATTTTGGGATTAATGGTCGAATTAATTGTGCAATCATTAATCTGACTTTTTCTCTCCCCTCTTTTATATAGGATAGTGCGACATAACGTCATCGCTGATGTCACATGCATGATGTCAGCAGCCAAGAAGACCATTATTCGTATGATAGACTTCTGGACCAACGAGTGCTTGCCACGTGGCGGTTTTAGGCGGGAAAATTAGATATTTGGTTTTGTTGGATATTAGAATGGGCGAAAAACTTATGTAATTGGGCTTTTGTGATTTTATAGGTGTAAATGGACTTATTTTATTTTTTTGTATATGGACTATCTTTTTGGATTTATTCATTTATACTAACTATTTATTTATATATTTACTTATTTATTTTATTTTATTTTTCTATATATATAGGCTTGGATTAAATTCGAGTATTACAACAAGCTGTGTAAAAAAATTTACACAACGCTATAAAATTTAAAACCTAATTTTCTAGCCCTAATACCCTAAACCTTAAACTCTAAACCCTAAACATTAAAGTCTAACTATAAACCTTAAATTCTACTACACCATACAACATTAACGTCTAAACCCTAAAATTAAAAGACTTGCATAAACTTAACATGATTGTGTATCAAAATATTTTCCATAATTTATACTTTTTTGGTTCACTAAATTTGTCATTTATTGAGTCATTAACTTTTTTATTTAATTAAATAAAATTAACTTTGAATGAGTGACAAGGATATTCATATTATGTTATTTTAGATGAGTTCAAATTTTAACCACAAAAATACTATTAACAAGTGAATTGGAGAATTATAATCGATTTTTTAAATTAAATTTGAATTAAAATTAGTCATACAAAATTTTCAGATAGGAGATTAGGAATGATGGTCGACAGATATCCATTCATTCAGTCATTTCCCCTCGTAAAGCAACTTCTGTCCACCGTTCATTCAATACAGTAGGGACGCTGAATTCTGTGTAAGGATGTAAATTATCAATAAATTATATTAAAAATTTAAGATTATAAAATTAAAAAATCTTAAAAATGTAGAATTAAATCATCAATAAAAATTATAAAATATATATATAATATAAAAAATTAAAATTTTTAAGAAATGAGGCTGCCTGAGCATCCTTCGGGTCGTTCCATATTCAATCTCTTCCTCCGTGTAAACCAACTTCTGACCACCAGACAGTTGGAGCGTCGAATACACGCTCCGTATATCTCACGTGTCACGTCAGTACAATCTAATCGAGGGCCCACAACGCACACCACCCATACGATATTGTATCGATGAAAAGGAAAACACAACAAAAAAAAGAACGACGTTAGTGTGGGGGGAGTTCCCAGCTTGCCCGTGTCGCTTTAGTTTCTTCTCCGACAAACGCATTGATTCTCAATCTTCTCTTTTGTTTTTTCTCTCGAGCGAAATTTCCTTCCTTTCGTCTTCTCCATTAAAACAAGTTTCACTGTTCTTTTGGGAGGAAAAAGGCCATTCATTTCTCACCAAAGTTTATTTCTATAGGAAAGGTGATCATCATTGGATACAACAGAGACTTTGTAAAGAAGATTAAAAAAAAAGCAGCGATTTTCTAGAACTTCGGGGGTTCTGTTTTCGGATAGAAAAATCGAAATGGGATCATCTTCAGGGCAAAGCAATGGAAGCTATGATCTTTCATTCAAGATCTTATTGATCGGAGACTCGGGTGTTGGCAAGAGTAGTTTGCTCGTTAGCTTCATTTCTGCTTCTGCAGAAGATCTAGCACCCACCATTGGTTCACTCTCTCTGTTCTTTTTACTCTTAATTTTTACTTCATTCCTGGATCTTTGATACGTTTATGGTGAAATTTGATTTGGGTTTTTGTTTTAATCCATGTTTTTGGTGTGGATTTTAAGATCAAGTTGTTAACAGTTGGTGGGAAGAGGTTAAAGCTTACTATATGGGATACTGGTATCAACCTTATATCAATACCATTTTATCTTTTCTTATTAGTCTTTTGAGTTTCAAAATTTGTAGCTTGTTAGTCTACTTGAAGTCAATTGTCTATTGACTCTATGCTTGCAAGTTGCATTTCTCTTCTTTATTTTAGGAGACAGTTCATTTATATGACATTGGCATCAATTTTAAGTGTTGGCTGCTTGGATTTTGACCCTTTATTTAAGTTTGTCCATTAAATTGTTTCTGGGTTTTCATTTTGCTGTTAGTGGTATACTGATACTTCTCAAATGTGATGTTGTTTCATTTAAGTCTGTTCTATTTATTAAAATGATTGTCTTGCAACATGGATAAATCATATGATTGATTAGCGGAAGCATAATGCTTGATGTAGCCGGGCAGGAAAGGTTCAGAACATTGACAAGCTCTTACTATAGAGGTGCCCAAGGGATCATACTTGGTAAGTTTATGTTTTTGGTGCATGTATGAGTTACTCTACTTTCTTAATTTTCATTCGATGCAGCGTATCATCAGTTTCAGTTTACATATGTTGGCATTCCTATTCTCTGCAAAACTGTATCATGAGCTTTCATGTGTCTGATAACAATCTTGATTAGGAACTGGCTCGATAGGCTATAGCAGACCCTTTCATGAATATTGGCATGCATAATGTTGAAATACCGATCAAGCTTTCTTCTTCGACCGGTTAAGCAGGATTTCGGTTATATCTGCTGAACGATTATGACAAGTATGGATAAATGGTTAGAAGCTGTTTAAGAAAAACTAAAGGTATCATAGGTAAATCAAGAAAGATGGTCTCTTTCTCTCTCATACATACAAAGGAAGTTAACAAGTCTTTTTGGATTGTACCCTTTTCTTCTATAATTAGTTGTATTATTGATTCCTTAGCCTTATCATTTCACAGTGTGGTTCTGGATCCTAAAAATGATATTCTTGTCTGAAACAATGATCAATCATGATTCTTGTCAATTTTTTAAGATTTTGAGTTAATATATTTGTTTTTCCGGTATTTAAATTACTGCAATTGTGGCTTATTTCTTGTCTTTGGCAATAGTCTACGATGTAACACGGAGAGAAACCTTCACAAATCTGTCTGATGTTTGGGCCAATGAAGTGGATCTCTATTCTACCAATCAGGAGTGTGTCAAGATGCTTGTTGGAAATAAAGTTGATAGATTAAGTCTAGCATTCTCTTTCTGATCCTTAAATTTAATTTTTGAAGAAAAATTCGACCACTTCACAGTTCACACGAGGGATTTTTCATTTTGTGTCATCTCAATTCCTTGCAATGCCAGTACGAGTATACTTATGTTTTCCCCTGTAAGATTTGACGAGTGTTTCATGTGGATTAAACTTTTAACTAAACTGATTTTAATACATTTTCATGATTATTTTTTACCCACAGTATATCTATCTATACTAATGCAGACAGAAAACTTCATGTCACTCACACTGTTGCATTGTCTACCTTAAATTATGCTTTTCATTGCATGTGAAAATGGTTAGAAAACTAGAAGAGCAATGAATAATCAGTTTTGTCATATTAATCTTGTTTTCTTGTATGAGGCCTCCTTTTAGAGTCATTTTCTCTTGATTCATATGCTTTATCACGTTTGATTTGATTACATTTCAGGATTCTGAAAGGGTTGTAAGTAGAGAAGAAGGAAACGTGCTCACAAAAGAGCTCGGATGCATGTTTCTTGAATGCAGTGCTAAAACAAGAGAAAACGTGGAGCAATGCTTTAAGGAGCTTGCATTGAAGGTAAAGTTTTACTGGCAGCAAGTTTGTGCTTCAACCTTTCCATTAATATAATACAAAATACTCAATATTATTGGCTGGTGGGTTAGTCCAAAATGATGAGTAACCTGCGGTAGGGTTATTTTATATGTAAGTCAATCATTGAGAATGGTTGTTTCCGACATAGATATTCAAAGTCTTTGTGATCTCTATGATTTAAATCCGTGGATGCAGACAATCAGTCTGGACCACGTTGAATGTTGTCTATCGTGTGGTTAGATTTCTGTTTGCAGATTCCTAATAGCTGTGGATTTTCTTACAGATAATGGATGTACCGAGTTTTTTGGAAGAAGGGTCTGCTGTAGGGAAGAGAAACATCTTAAAGCAGAAAACAGAGTGCAAGGCTCATCAAGGCCGTGGATGTTGCTCTTAAAATGCAGAGAAATCTTACTATATGTCTTCTTTCCGGTCGAGTTCCCATGGCTGATTGCTGGAATTAACTGAGTTGTAGAGTTTCAAGTGCAAGTTTTAAAGGTTGTTCCTTTAAATTAGTGAAAATGAAGTCAATTAATAAAGGGGACTAAATATCAGTGTAACTTTTCTTCTTTCCAATGGGAACTCCATTTTATTTTCATATTTTTCGACGTACGTACTCCGCTGCGTGCCCATATCGCACATCCGTATGACCGATATATTTGATCCAGTTTTAACAACAATGACTGATTGAGAAGCTTAACTTGCAATCAACCAAATTAGATGCCGCCAAGACCAATGGTTTTTCCTTGGAGAAAAATGGAATCTAGTTACCTAAGATGACCATCTTCTTGCAGAATAATTTGATCTAAGTTTTACTCTTAAAAGAATGAAAAATACAACTAGTGCTGTCCATAAAAATAAAAAAATCTGATAATTTTCGTGTTGGAAGAACATATAGCTTGACAAAAAAAATTACAAGTTGTTCCTCACAGATCATTCTTTATCTGCAGCATGTTTTACTAACCAATTCCATACATTTTAAATTACATTGGTCGCCACTCTTTCTCAGGTATCTTCGCTGATCATTTCGAGACCAAAAGTTACAAATTAAATTGAAAAGAGAAGAGAAAAGAATACCACCAAAATGGAGAAGGGAACAGCAGTACAGCCATCATCCCGGCATCCAATCAGCAACAGATCAACTCTGATTTATCCGTTAGTCTGTAACCATATCATCTTCTCCTCTCTGCACTGCCGCATCCGCCAGTTTTTTCCACATCATTTCACGTTGCTCTTCTACCTCTTGGGCTCTGGACTCTTTCTCTTCAAATTGTCTCTCACATTCGTCGAATAACTCTGCATCCATTTCCATGAACATCTTTTGCACATTCACAGTCAACCCGTGAATTGCCTGATTCCAATGATTTTGGATATTCTTCTCCAATGCCTTGAAGATAATCGGTAATATCACCTGCCGGTTTTGGGCAATTAAGCTCACAATGTGCTCGTTATTCCACAAGAAGAGGGCTCTTTCTGCGACCTGCAACACAAATTGGTCTTAAGAAGAATTCTGAAGAAAAAACAAGTTTTCAACAAGTCAACAATTGTGTGGCAAGCCATTCCCTCCAACAATACTAAATTGTGACGAGCATGGTAGAAACCTTACTAACAAAAGTAAATAACCATAAACACCAAATGTTGCACCATATACTCCTCCGCAACAAGTAATCCATTGAGGGTGAAACTTAGCTCGACAACAGCAGCTTAATAACTATTCAACCATATGGTATTTGAGAAAAATGCCACAAAAGGCTAATGGAAAAAATATAAAAGGGGTGTAGGAGAATAAAACAGTAAAGGTGGAATCACCAGGCTGAAGATTATGATTAAGGGACTCGTGATGATACTACAATGTGTAGAATCTACAGGCAGCCAGGGATGCAAATGAACTTCAAACAAACATCATTCAAGAAGAATTGGTGTTCAAATTTTGGTTAAATTATGTCAAAGACTAGCATCTATGCAAGAAACTAAATTGAATGCAAGTAAAGAGAAACAACAAACAAACTTCCAAAGCAACCTCAATTTGATGTTTGGGACGACATATAACTGTTCATAAACTCTTAAAGTTATCTGATTATGAGGGTAATCTGGAAGTCATGGAGCATGGAAATAATAAAATAATAATATTTACAGATAGATGACATCAATTGAAACTCCATGATGCAAGACATTGCATAAAGCAAAAGCAATTGAATGCCCCCCCCCCCTTTTCGGATGAATCCCGGCCAACAGAAACCCTGCCAAAGGATCTTATTCAAACAAGCATATATAAGCTACACCATGGGGGAAAAAACTGAAACTAAAAGCTTATTGAATCGGACACTGAACAGAAAGAGAGAAGCTACTGGAATGTAAGCAGAAATGTACAAGGCTCGAATCATATATTGCTCCGAGCCCCCTATTCCTAATTTTTGTTTAAATACATGGCAGCACATTTTTGGACATGAGTATCAAGATATAACCCTCGTACACCTCTTCGAATCCACGAGAGGAAATAAAACTTGAAAAAATTGAAGATACCCTTATCTGATACTAATAATCAGATCGAACCATCACAAACTTCCAAAAACATTTAAGCTTACATACAAGTACAAAAGGTTATAGGAGAAAAATATCAAAAGCTGACAACAATTGGTCATCAAAATCATAGTTAATCCAATTTTAGCAACAAATATACACTCCAGAGTTCTGAATACTAATAATTCCTAAAGATGAATGACAACACAAACTATCAAGAATTTTGTAAACCCAAAATGACATATTGGAAAGAGAAAAACCTTTATGTATTACCTGAAAATGAGAGCTATTGAGGCAACGAGCAACCTGTCTGAAAAGAGGAACCATACATCGTTGGAACTCAGCTGGCTGAGTTGCTTCAAGTACTTCTTCAAGTTCTCCAAGGAAAAGAACTTCCTTTTGACAATTAGTCAAAGGCCAATACTTCAACAACCCTCTAATAACAGTGTCAGCCAACTTATAATCCTTCTCAACGAACTGAATCATACAATAAGACAACTGCTGGTGATACATTGCTACGGGTTTCGGCTTATGCAAAGGAATCAATGTTCTCACTAGGAACAACTTATGTTCCTCTTTCATGGGCAAAGCGAAGCCATTAATAATACTTCCAAGAATCTCCAAAAGCTCCCCAATCCCGCTATGCCTCTCTGTTTCGTATATACACATTTTTCTTTCAACAAAAAAAAAAACTCTCTGTTTCGTATATAAACCTATAGAAAATATTATTTATGGCTTTCCTAATGAACGGTCGATGGACCATGAATTTACCATAACTCCTATGAAGAATCGTTTTCAAAAACTCCCTTTCCCTGTGATCCTCTGAATCAAACAAATCAAGCAACTTCAAAACAAACGAATGATCAATGTATCTCTTAGCAACCTTAGTGTCTGTTTCGGAAGGTACGACATATCTCAAAAGAAGCTCGTAAACAATCTGTAAATGCGGCCACGAGGGCTCCAAGTAGCCTTCATCTTCTTCAGGATCCGTTGCTTCTTGGCCCGTGTTCTCGTGAGACGCCGGAGGTAGGCACCGGAAAATGTTGACTCCGATCATTTTAATCATTTCTTCCTGACACACATCCGAGATTTTGCCCGACCCGGATTGGATGAAATCCACGAGGTCCAACAGTGTTTGCCGCTTGATTTCTTTTTCACGGGCCGATTTCAAGGTATTGGAGAAATCGAATTGGAAGCAACAAATCTGTAATTTTCTCATGAACAGGTTCTGTCTCTCGGAAACGGAGACGTCACGGAATAACGGCAAGGGTTCCACGGTTGTCATCGGTGGTGGGAGCATAGGGACGTCGGAGTTTTGGGCTGGTGCGACGATCGCATAGGAATTTGGACCCGACCCGGGATTGTGGGAACTTGGAGGACCGTACCCGCATAAAGATGCATCTGTTGAATTCGATTTGGAAGACTTCCGTTGCCCTCCTTTGATAATTTTCTTAAACATTTTGGATTCAGAAAAGAAACCCTAGTAAGGATTATGTTGGACTAATCGAACTAGGTACTAAAGAACTCGACAGCGGTGGTTCTGCGGCTTCACCCTAAGAAAGAAAACTCGATACCGGATCTGACGGTGACAATGGTTGCTGAAAGATCGGATCTTATCAAAGTTGATTGACCGGAGATTAAGAAATAGTCCCTCGGAAGAAGCACGTCGCCGGAATGAGATCAGCTGATCTAACGGTGCTGCTGCTCCGGCGACCAATAATCGGACGGACCAATTTAATGAAATAAAAACAGACGGAAACGAGAAATAAACAGAAACAGTAAGGAGAAGTGGAGGGTAATTAAGTGGGAAAAAAGCTTTTTGAAAATGATTGCAAAAACACCTTTTTCAGTAGTTTTATTGAAATAATCAAACTAAAATTAATTAATTGATTTTGTAGATTAATTTTTTTTACATGGGTTAATTTACTAAACGTCCCCAAACTGTCACTTAGATTCTAAATTTATCTTTATCCTTCAAAGTGTTCGTAATTGAGTCCTCAAAGTATAAATATTATTTTAATTAGGTTCTTTCATCAACCTAGTCGTCAATTTAGTTGTTAACTTCTAATTCGAAGATTTGTTGTTTATTTAAAAAAAATTGGATTATAAATAGATATATACATATTGCATGGATAATTTGAATCTAAGTTTTTTTAAAGTGCCAATGGAATTTAATTTTTTTTATTTGACACATTAGGTCCAAATTGTCCATATAGTAGATACACAATCATATATATAAGTTGGCATTTAACATCAAGCTAATGATCTTTTGTTGACAAAATAACTTAATTAATACGATACTTATACTTTGAAGATTCAACCAAAAACGTCTTGAAATTTGAATATAACTTCAACTTTTAGGCTGTTGTTTGAGGACATCTAGTGAAACCAACTCTATTTATAAAAAAATATTATTTGTTTGTCGAATTTCTTATCTTTTTATCAAATATATCATTTTTTTAATTATTAAAATGACTTCCTCTGGAGATTATTTATTAAAATGATATTTCTCACAATTATTTATCAAGCGATACTCTTTGATTGAAATTCTAAAATGATACGATTAATAGAGCATATTTTCACATACGTAATGTTAGAATTCTGAGACATTTTATGGGACAAAAAAATATGAAGACATGATAAAATTATAAGTTTAAATGAAGTATGTTTTGTTGGGGATGGCAGCGTGATGCTTTAAACTTTCACCAAATAAAACATGAACAAGTGTAAGGGATGGGGTTCTGTGGCGTCTATTTTGGTCCAAAGAGATAAGAATTAAGATGAGGGCCAAAAATAAAATCTCTACTCACTCTAACTCAATCACCGTCATATTTATGTATTAAAAGCGACATTTAATGTTGTTTTCAAATCCTTAGCCTACCATTTGGATTCACTTCACATGTTTATCCACTCAAATTAGCACTCCTTTATGGACAAGTCTGGTGGTTTGGAATTAGATTGGTTTAGTACAGAGTTAAGATTGAAGGGTTAAAATATTAAATTTAAAAAATGTAATGATTTATTAAGTATTTAAAATTTATGGGACAAGACTTAATTTGTCTAATATTTAAATTCAGGAAGCCAGGATTTAGTCTGAAAGTAAAGGCAAATTTACAAACAAATTAATTTTTTTTAAAAATTAAATAGGGATAAAGTTGAAAAAATATTTCTTCGGGGACGGGGGCGATTGCCCTTCCCCATCCCTATATAGTTTTGTCCTTATTTAAACTTATAAGGACTTAAATTAATATTAAACCAAAAAATTAATAATACAAGATCGTTCTTTAGCTCAATCCCTACCTAATTATATATTTAATAAAATCATATACTTTTTAAATTTAAATATTTATTTTTACAGAAACTAAATTATATTTAGACCAAAACATATCGATCCTGGACCGAAGGAACTCCACCCCTGCAATAACTTATATTCTGGCCCATGTTAAACAAGCTTTTGAGTCCAGAATCCTGACGACTTCCCATTCCCATTTTTGCCTGTCTGTTCATTACAAAGCTTAGGTTTTGTATCCTTTTTTATTGAGTTGGCATTGGATAAACAAAGAGAATAATAACAGGGGAAAATGTTTGAAATTGTTACTCCAAAGAAACATCTTTCAAAGCTTGTTCTTTTGTTTTCCGAGCCTTGAGGAAAGACAATGGAAACATTCGTAGGAAGCAGGGACGGACGCATGACTTTATGTTGGGGAACGAACCTATAAAATTATAGATAAAATTACAAGGGCAAAAATAGATTTTTAATAAAAAGAATAGATAAAAAAATTTAAATTATATGCGAATTTCATATTTTTAAATACAATTATTGTAAATTGTGGTCGATCATCATCTTACTTCAGCTAAACAGTCTCCTCTTCTGTTCTCTGGCAGCCGGCAACTGAAGTCAGTCCACATTAATTTGGAGACAATAGATGTAGAAACTTTGTCATATTTTAAGATTGGGGTAAACTGGAACCAAACTAGTCATTGATTGTTTGTCTGGTACTAAATGTTGGAACATCCTTGATTTTTATGTTTAGAACAGAACCAAACGTTTTCTTTAATCATGTGGTCAACACTGTTGAAAACTCTTTAATGCTTTTGTGTTTTTGATTCATTTGTTTTAAGTATCTTTCAAGACTAGTCAGATTCTTGTAATTTCAGTCAATGTAAACTTTGACATGAATTTTAAATTACTTGCCTTTTTTTAATCTTTGTTGACGTTCAAACTTTACATCTTTGCTTTTAAATCAAATGTGTAGGATTAAATTGCTAACTTGGATTAATTTATTCTTCAACTTATACTTCAAGGACCAATCTGGTAATTTAACCATTAAGATTTCCTCGAAACATTAGAGGAAACAGCCATGGGGACAAAACAGGAGAGTTGTGCCTGGCAGTTGAAATACTAATGAAATATGAAATATATGAATCAACTGAATTAAACCCAAATTCGACCACTAGTTTGTTTCTTTTTACCACCATCACAATTCTCACGATGTTATGGTAGTTACTAGCCACCCACCATGGAATCAGAGGACCTGTTTCATGTCTTAAATGGCCATAACCTGTTCTTTGATTGGTCCGAATCAACCTTTATCCTTTTTTCTCACTCTAACTCTGAAGTATCTATTTAGGCCCCACTGTGTCCTTCTAGGCACCAACAATTGCCGGCCAGCTCTCGGACTATAAACTTGTCTCTCTTTGCTTCCATTTTAGGCTCTCAGCACCACCATTGCTATCATCCTCCAAGCTTAATTTGCGTGCTTTTGTATAACCTTGCTTTATAGTAACTCATGGCGGATCCCGGAAAGATGGAAGAAGGGCTAGCTCGTTCAAAAGTGGCTCATGAAGAAGAAGGCATAGAAAATATGGGGAAAAAGGAAGACAATTTGGTTGAAGAACAACAACAGTTGCAGTTGCAGCAGCAGCAACCATTAGTAAAGCAAAAGACCAAGAGGGTTGCGACCTTGGATGCCTTTAGAGGACTCACCATTGTGGTAAGTGTGTGTGCGCTCGCAAGTTACTCGAGTTTCGGCTAGAAAGAATATTCAAATTCAGTTCTATCATTGCTGAGTTTCGAATCTTGAATTTCGATTTGTGGGTGTAGCTGATGATATTGGTAGATGATGCTGGGGGAGCATATGCTCGGATTGACCACTCACCGTGGAATGGATGCACATTGGCCGATTTTGTGATGCCTTTTTTTCTATTCATTGTTGGGGTGGCCATTGCCTTAGCTCTCAAGGTACAAATTTCAACGATTCCCCCATAATTTTCAGTTTTTCTTACAAACATTACCTGTTCTTCCCATTGTTTCTCAAGTAATTAAAAGTTAAACTCAAATGATTGTCTCCTTGTTGTAGAAAATTCCCAAGGTAAAGGATGCAATTAGAAAGATATGCTTGAGAACTCTAAAGCTTCTATTTTGGGGAGTTCTGTTGCAAGGTAGTCATTATTCCGATTTTTTTATTTTTCTATAGTATTCGAGTCTGATATACGTATCCAACACATATTCAGATATATAAGTCTGGGATATAATTCTCTAAATATATGAAAAAACTCAGAAACAAATGGGGATATTGCCATTAAAATCTGCAGGTGGATACTCCCATGCACCAAATGATCTCGTTTACGGAGTTGACATGAAACAAATCCGATGGTGTGGAATCCTCCAGGTGATAAAATCTTTCATCTTTAGCAGACTAGAATGGAAATTGCATACGATTTTGTATTGAAAATGGATCTATCGGCTAATGATGAATTTCTCACGTGTAAACAGAGAATAGCTTTGGTTTACTTCATTGTAGCCTTAATTGAAACTCTCACCACAAAGCTCAGACCAACAGTTTTGAAACCCGGATATTCATCGATTTTCACTGCTTACCGCTGGCAATGGTAAACGAACACACAGATTCTACGTTTTCAATCAATTGATTTTATTCAAACTCTTCATTTTCCTAAAATACCGATATACACCGTGCCAGTATTCGATGACACTCACTGTTTGGTATCATTGCTTTGAAGTTCACCTAGAGTTTACAATCCTTTTGTCTAATTGAAAATCTAGGCTTGGAGGATTTGTTGCCTTTGTCATTTACATGGTCACAACATATTCACTATATGTCCCGGATTGGAGCTTTGTCCTAAAGACAGACAATGAAACAACACGATACACGGTGCTGCGAATTTATATCTTAAAAGCTTAATGCATAAAGTTTATCAAGCTCCTCCAGACTTCAATTAACAATTGACTGGTTTTTTTGAATCTTTTCTGCTCTGCTATTTTAAGGTAAAATGTGGCATGAGAGGACACTTAGGACCTGCTTGCAATGCCGTTGGTTATGTTGATCGAGAGGTTTGGGGCATTAACCATCTGTACAGGTATCCAGTCTGGCAACGCCTAAAGGTTAGTCCTTTGTGAGCTTCAGTTTGCAATAGATTGGCCAAGTCATCACTGCTTACCATCTGATATTTTACTTTGTTTCAACAAAATTGCAGGCTTGCACTCATAGTTCTTCGAGTGCAGGTCCTTTCCGTGAGGATGCGCCGAGCTGGTGCCGAGCACCATTCGAACCAGAAGGCTTGCTAAGGTTTGTTTTGATTTAACCATAACTTCATTCTAAACATAATCCATATGCAGTGATTTTATTAGTACTTGTTCTTTCTTAGTTCGATTTCAGCTATCCTCTCCGGCACTATTGGAATCCATTACGGACACATTTTAATTCATTTCAAGGTTAGAAACTTATGAAACTATAAAATATATCATGGAATTGTAGTTTCCAGGGAACTGAAAACTCAAAGTGTATTTTTTTGGTAGGGTCACTGGGAGAGGCTTAAGCAATGGGTTTCAATGGCATTAGGCTTACTTATTGTAGCCATCATTCTTCATTTTACAGATGGTGAGGCTCCTGAAATCAGTTTCCATTAAACTAGGCAAAGCTCGAAATCTAAAACCCGAGTTTTTTATCTGCAAATCTGCAGCCATTCCCATCAACAAACAGCTTTACAGTTTCAGCTATGTGTGTTTCACTGCCGGTGCAGCCGGGGTTGTATTCTCAGCATTCTACATCCTGGTAAAAACAATTTCATGCTCTTCAACTCGATCATATTCTTAACCGTCAAAGCTAACCGATCGAAGGGTTTTCTATTTTTCGATGTTCCTTCGGTGAAATAAATGAAACAGATTGATGTTTGGGGATTGAGGACACCTTTTTTGTTCCTCGAATGGATAGGCATGAATGCAATGCTGATATATGTGCTTGGGGCGCAAGCCATCCTTCCTGCATTTGTAAATGGATGGTATTACGAATCAACAAACAATACCCTTGTAAGTAACATCAATCACCTTTTTTAAGATTAAAAAGTACCATTTCAATAATCATAATTTCTTGGAATTTTCTATATATCCTCAGGTCTTCTGGATTCAAAAACACGTTTTCAAAAACGTTTGGCACTCACGGTTAGGGACCCTTCTGTACGTGATATTTGCAGAAATTGTGTTCTACGGAGTCCTTTCGGGCATCTTGCACAAATTGGGCATATACTGGAAGCTATAAGGAGTAGAAATTACATGGAAAAGAGTTTCAGATCATGTGCACTGTCACATGTTGTATACTAGATTTTAAGCATTTCTCTTTGCTTGTTAAAAATGACCTGTTTGCTAATAGTGATTAAGTTTCTAATTTTGGTCGTTGTTTCCATTTCCATAGCTAAAAACAGAGGTATATCTGCATGAAACTCTGTAGAACGTGTATGTGTTCATAGAGATGGGTTTTTTTGGTTGCCGTCTTGGTTCACCAGGAATTTGTCCGGACTATTCAAGACAGACCCGTGTCGCACACCTGGCATGAAACTCTGTAGAACATGCATGAGATCGAAATAGAGTTGTTAAAGAACAAACCAAAGCTGTTTCTTATGTGACATTGTATTTGTTTAAACTCTAAAAAGACATCCATGTTTTGTTGGTTAAGTTGCAATCTAAGGCAGAAAGAAGTGATGTATGCAGAATCCTAAAATGTTGTAAGAACTAGATTAATACTTGAATCAATTAGATCATGGGGTTCTTGCTTAACTTGGAACTGAGATGAGTAAACACTCGTGTATTAAAATACGAGGAAAATAACAGTCTACCAAACTAGCATAAGAAAAACACAACAGTAACTGATAGGACCAGTGTTTCCATTACACCATACCCTTTATTCACCCACCACAGACAAACTCAACAAGAAAATTCAAGGGGAAGGTTTAAGATTTAGGGTTCCATTGCTAGGACACTTTGTATATAAATGTTTGATACTTATTGATGGTGAGATTTCTCCCAACTGAAAAGGAACCATGTCCAGACACATTCAATCAAGAAGCAATCATATCATAGATTTGGACCGGTTACTGAACCAAATTATCAGGAAATGCCAAAAACAAGAAAGACCCAGAGAAAAAGAAGACATGTACATCTGCTTAAATGTTTAACACACACATAATTGGATAAGGTTTTGGAGCCTTGGACACTCAACTGGCCTTGCATCAAGTGGGATCCATCTCAAGACACCAGAGAAAAACATGGGGGAAATAGTACATTTCTTTCACAAATCACAAATTTTTTATTCAACTATTAGTACTGTAATTTTCACCGGCTCCAACACTCAGGGGTAGAGGCATGGTTCCTTTTGGGGTCCCTGCAATAGTCATAAACCATATAGTATCTTTGAACCCATCTCATAGCTCTATATTGTTGCACGGTTAACCCGCCGGACCTAAAAGGTGATGCCGATACTGGCCGACACCAAGCCGGCGCATAGGCCGAGCAACCACCCGCTTTGAAGTTGGTGTACTTTGCAACAAATGGTTGGTATCTGTAATCGGCTTTGTATTTTCCATCCTCGGTTGCCCATGATGAGGCATCCCATATTGAACCATACACCCACATTGGCCTTAGAGGAAATGTTGCATCACTTTTCCTTGGATACCTCCTTATGGGCACATCATCCACTAGGAATCTGATACAAATATCAGATAATCAATTAGATAGAATACATACAAACATCTTTGACAATTTTTAGGAAATAACTCGAAATATTAATCGAAACTTACATGATCTCGTTAGGACTCCAAAGAATGCCATAGTGATGAAAATCTCGAGTCGGGTCAAACCAAAGATGAAACTTGATTTCCCTTCCGGTGATTTTGCCGTCGCCGCTCCCTCGTACGTACACATTGGTCTGCAGAGTATAAGGCTTCCCAAACGTAGTCCCCAGGAACTCTATATCCACTTCATCATGGAATCCTGGATGAGCTTCATTGTTCGATAGCTGCCATTTTTAATTTCTTTATTAGACCAACAGAGAAATCATATTGTCACGGGGCATTATCCTTTATCTTTTGAGAAGAAGGTGATGTTTCGTGACAATACATACACACATGCATACACATATACGAGGAATTCTCACATAGAAAGCTGTTATGACGCCTGCAGTGTAACCAGGTTGAAGCTTAATGGAGGCTCCGAAGTAACCAGAACGGAAAGGCCGAACCGACTTGAATCCACTTCCTTTTGTCCAATTCAACAAGCAATAAAATCAGAAGAAAAACAAGGATCGAATTGAATGAAAACCAGTTATGAAATGAAGTAAGACCTGAAGTTTTGTCGAGCCAGATGGTTAATGAGTTTTGGTCTACAGTTTGGTGATTGGGACCCCAAAGGTTTTTAAAGCCATTATAGAAGCTGATGGACCTGAATTTAGAGCTCGGCCAATAGCCAGGGGAAGGTGGCCACTCTGCATTGGTCGAAGGAAACAACATAATGAGAATAATTGAGAGAAAAAGAGGCATATGAGTGAGAGGGAGAGCAAAGATTGGAGAATTCAAATTCTATTATTTCTGAATTTCTTTGGTTTAATGTGTCCATATATATATAAAAAAATCTCAGGTTAAGCAGGGTAGAACTGGGACGAAATTATGGGAGAGTCAAATTATTTATATTTAAAATTAACATGCCTCTAAAAAATAATCTTAAAATAAAATGTTGAGGTTTAATTTCATTAATTTCAAAATTAGTATATCCTAAAAAATAATTAAACTAAAAAAATTGATAAAATTTAATTTCATTAACTTTAAAATTAATATGATATTAAAAAAATTAAACCAAAAAAATTTGGGAGAAATCATAACTTAATTTTAATAGTTTTAAAACTTTTAAGGATTAAAAATAAAATTAAACCATAAAAAATGGGATGGGCCATGTCCCTTAGGTCCACTCCATACGGTTAAGTATACTTGTGATATATCTTCCTGAAATCTATAATTTGATGTAATTAAAAAATATAATTATTATTTATATATTATTGTAAAAATAGTTTTATTAATAATTATAAAATTTATAGTTGTTTATTTTTAAATATATTTATCTTTATTTCAATAATATTCATGAATTTCTTTTATTAATTAATTCTTAATCAAATTTCTATTATGTGGAATTGTCATTTTCCAGCTATTTCTTATCCTATATTTATATGTTTTTTTATTAAGTAAGCAAACTTTAAAATATGTGATTAAAGCTCTTAAGTTAACATCTTCCTTTCAATTAATTTGTGGGTTAAGACTTAATAAGAGTATTTTTTTCTCTTTTAAATAAAAATTATTAAAAAAACAAAGGAACTTCTACTTTTTTTTTTTGAAGTGATTGATGTTGAGACTGTTTATTTTCATAAGCGTTCGTAACTAAAATTAAAAGAATAATATAATGCAATTTCATGGCGAGTCATCTACTTTTTAGTGAGAACACTCGCGGTGAGAAAATTAATCACTACTATCAGCGGTGGATACTTTGGTTCAAATAAAAAATTTAAAATTATTCGATTTAATTATTGGTACACTTGAATAAGCACATTTGATCGGCTGACCAAGCTGCTCATATTTATTCAGTGAAAGAGCTATTAAGAGGTGGGGAGGGGCAATTGCCCCCCACCCCCGAAAAAAATTAGTTTTTCACTTTAGTCCTCCTATATAAATTATTTTAAAAATTGGTTTATTTTTAAATTTACCTCCCACTTTTAAACATTTATGTTTTACCCTATAACCCAAATCCTGACTCCTTCCATGTATTTATTTCTCATATACTCTTAAGTCATGAATTCTATACCACTAAAAGCACTTCTTCATCCTCTTAAAGTCTTTCTTTCCCTCCTTTCTAGGTTATTAAGATTAGAATTAAAATTTAAAAAAAATATCGGTACATTCAAATTACTTTTTAAGAAATGATCTGAATAAATTTAGAGTCGGTATCTCGAGATGTAATAATCGAATCTAACTTCATATTCACTTCTCATTTTGTATAATCAGAAATAAATCTGCTACAAAATGTTAAGAAAGTAAACAATGTGCTCCTTTATAATCTAACGTGGATGATTTTTTATTAATCGGTCTCCTAGTTAAGGAGGCTTATAAGTGTAAACAGATAACTAATATTTTAGTCCTCGAATTTATTCACTTTTTTCATATTTGTATATGAATATTTTTTCTATGTTGGTACATTAACTTCTTTACTTATTCCACATTAGTAACTAAATTTTTCGGGTTCATATTGGTATCTAAATTTTCTACTTTTCCTATATTAGTATTTTTTTTTGTATCGATTTTATTTTTGCATATCTTTCGTATTGAATATTTTTACAAATTTCTAGAATAAAACTAAATATATTTTAATTTAAATATTTGGGGATAATGTGACATAATCTCATGTCATGTCACCCTTTAAACACCACAAAAAAGTACAAATGTGGGAAAAGTAGACAAATTTAGATATCAATTTGAGCAAAAAATGTTTAGGAACCAAAGTGAGAAAAATAAACAAGTTCATGTACCAGTATGGACTAAAAAAGTTTAGGTACCAATGTGAGAAAAATAGACAAGTTTAGGAGCTAATATGATTTATCCCAAGTGTATACAAATCTGATTGTATAGTAATTGTAACTGAAAATTGCATCTTATGATAAGACATGCAAAAGTAGATAAATAAATGACCACGATCCAATGTTTACGCGATTAGAAATCATCAACTCATCAGGGTTTTAGTGAAAATGATGATAATGTTTATTTTAAAAAATTCAATTTTAATTAATTTTGTTTGTAAGGGGTGTATTTTATTAAAGGGTTAAGAAAAAATATAAATATATATTACTTTGTAATCACTTATTTTGGTAAAAAAAATTGAGACACTTATTTTAGCAAAAAATTTTAAACATTTATCTCAGAAAAATAGTATAATTTTTTTATTTTGAAATGATACTGAATTTTATTGAAACAAAAGAAAGTACAACTGTAACAATACAACCATACAAAGAAAAAAATTGAGGGATTATATGCATTAAAATCTAAACAAAGAATACAAGGAAAAAGAAAATCTAAAGTCATGACGACAGTTGAAGCCTTCTTTTGAATCCAATACCCATCATCTATAGTAATTCATTAACCGTAAATAGTACTCATTTATCTCTATCCGTCTAGACACTTTTGAGATGACGAAGGAGTGGTGAGCGAACCAAAGCAAACTTACAGGTTGCGTCACAAAATCAGATCTGAATACATCGACAAACAACCACAGAAAGGGATCTAACCTTTGAAACACCACCGACAATCGCAAATTAGATACGAGCGACATGAGAATCTCTACATGATCGCAGATCTACCATAGAGGTAGGCGAACAATGTGCCATAATGCAGAGGAGACGTGCTATAAGAGCAGATGAAAATGTACTACAAGGACAGACGAACATGCGCAAAATATGCAAAAAAAGAAAGAAGTCAAACAAAAGAAATTTTTATTAAAAATTAGGATAGAGATTGAATAAAATAAGAAGCTAAAGTAGGATATGAAAACACAAATAAAAAGATGAATTCTGACGGTTGACAACCAACACTAAAGCTGATATCGCCCCTAACAAAATCAAACGAAAGTAAAAAATATTGATGACTAAAAAAAATAGTATAGTTAGACACTTGTTTTAGTATTAAGCTATTTTCATACTGTGAACATTTATATGCACCTTCAACTCTATATTTTCTTGACGTCTCAAGTTTCGATGTGGATAAGATGGAGTCAAGTTTGGATACAATAGTTGCAAACTCAGCTTAATATTTAAGATTGTGTTTATATCGCTTATTAAAAGATTGGTTGGTTGGTCCAAGTGTTAAGCAACTTAATATTGTTTAAGCATGGTTCGAGTTCAAGGTTTTGTGTATATTAAAAAAATTTGTTAGGAGATTCACCCATCAAAATCAGATGTGCAGCGCAGATAGATTTAAATTAGTCAGAACAAAGTATTGAAAAATAAGAAAGACAACTAAAATAATAATTTCTCAATCAGATATGCTGCACAGATAAATTTAGATTAGTTAAGACAAAATATTAAAAAATAGAAAAGACAACCAAAATAATAATTTCTCAATCTCATTAACCACGAATCTCCTCACAAATTGCATAATAATCTCTAAATAATTTGGCATATAAATTTTTGTTTATAATCTCATATCCAATTCCAATAATAGAACCGGAAACAATCTTACAGGTTACAACCTATGTCTTTGTCATTATTAGGGCCAGCATCCTTAAAAGTTTGAAAATTGGGCATCACTAATTATTGACTGTGTGACAATGACCCCCCCCCCTCCCCCCAAATCAAATCTATGGTGGTCCAAAAAATATGCTGCAATGTAAGCTTGGAAATCCCGTATCGGATACATTATTTCATGGCAACCTTAATTCAATATCGAAACTCACAGTTTTATTCCAACAAAGCAATTCCAATTTAGATCAAAGAGGGGTATTTTGGGGTAAATTACTCAACCATTAAACCATGTTCATAATACAAAGTAAGTTTGTAATACATGTTTGGTATTATGACCTTTTAATGAGATATATTTTATGTTTATTTAATGGATTTATATAAACGTGCTGTATTATTGTTTTTATACTGTATTTGTGCTGATATATTGTTTTAATGTGTTTAAAATGTTAGATTTATAAGTTCGAATCTCGACATGAGAATACAATACATTTCTATTTAATAAAAAAATGTACTTAAAGTATTAGATTTATATAATATATTTTCAAATCAATAAATTGTTTTATGTCCATTCCATTTATGGTCCTGCCATCTTTTGTATGGTATTCATAACATATATTAATTACCTCATGTTTTGTATAGCATATTATAATTATTCAATTTTAACAAAAGAAACTGAAGTATAAACCTGAAATAATGTCATGAATAAACACACTCTCAATCTAGGAATCAAACGTGTCTCATAAATTTAAAAAGGTTATATTTTAATTCACGTTACAAGAAAATACACAGATCCTATCCTTTAAACTACAAAATCTAATTTCTAAAATTCTAATCATAAAATCATAAACTTTAAACTATAAACCCTAAGTTATATACTATAAATTCTCACCATAAACTTTAAACTCTAAAATTGATAAATTTGTAAAAAATAAAAGTTTACGTAAATTACCAACAAATATTTGGTACATTGGTAAGTCATTTTGTACTCCTAAAGAGAGGACGCGAGTTTAAATCTTGAAGACGACATTATTGGAGGGGCAGCTTTGTGTCACGGACGGGCCCCCTTTGCTCGGTTGGCAAGCCGTGCGGCACTTGAAATGGGTCTTACCCAGACAAGTCAGCCTTCCCCATGCCTCATTGTCCAAGGAGTTATCTCGATCTAGCCTTCTCAGGGTCACAAGGCCCTAAGGCTTTAGAGTTTCGAATCCCGCAGGGCCTAGCGATAGCTGCACTCCAACCTCGTACTTCAGCCACAAGCGCGATATGGGGCCTTATGGCCCCAAACTGTCCCTAGGTATTTCTCCCGGGGAGACAGTGCGCCAACCACTAGGCCCCACTGCCCGCACACCTAGGCCCCACATAGGCCTAGGAGTAGGTCGCTTACACCAAGGAAGCTCGGTCGCTAGCCCAGGCGAGGGGATGTGGTGGAGACCACACACGGACCACTTTCCCTAAAGAGCTAAATAAACTTACCGGGAATGCCGTGAGTAGCGTTGCTTCGTCCCAAATGAGGACACTTTACGGATAGGGCCTTCATCGTCTTCCTAAAGCTTCTCAACTTGCATCCTTGACTTGGTAGCTCCTTAGGGACTGCTCATATCATCACTCGGTCCACCATTGCTCGGTAATGAAGCGGGCTTGTCAAGGCGCGTCGTAATATAATAAGGGATGGCCTTGACATCTCTCCCCACTTACTCTATCGATGGCCTCATCGATGTAGCCCCGAAGGGATGGTTCGACATTTACCCCACTTCCTCTATCGATGGTTTCGTCGATGTAGTCCAAGAAGGGATGGTTACGACATTCTCCCCACTTCCTCTACGATGCCCTTATCGATGTAGTCCGGAAGGATGGTTCTAATTGATATTAACACAGTTTTTCATCACTGTTGAGCCGTCACGAACCCTTGTGGCAGCACATCTTCGATTCGTGCTCGATTTGGTATGTTTTTCTTGTCCCGCCATTTGATCCTTCAAGCAAATAATTCAAGCCTCGATCCTGGGTTCTTTCTATCCCCTTTTGACTATGTTGTACATCCGTAATCATCTAGACTGACCACAGACTCATTATGACCCAGTTCCACTTCTATCATGTTGAGTTTTAGATTCATGCTCCCCCACTTTTACTCTGATTGTGGCTCGGGCAAAAGACAAGTAACAAACCATCGATCCACTCGAACAAGTGCCTTGTAGTTTCTCTGTGCTCCACGATCTCCCCATTAACCTACACAAATACAAAAGTAACATACCTGATCATGAGCAAATGTGTTATGACTCGTCACTCAATGGCTTGCTCCTCGACGTTAAGCATCTTCGCCAACTTTGCCCCATCTCATACCGAGACCTCCAAAGTATTGAATGCGTCACCATACATTTGTCATCAACATTAACCCAAGTTTTGCCAGCACATGCTCGCGTTGCACCTGGTTGCTCAATAATGCATAGATTATCTCTAGTTGCCAACATCGTATTGCATTGTACTTGCCTTTTGTTCTCTGCAATACATCTTGTTTTTATAAGATATACAAGCAATTTTATCAATGAAAACATATCCACACAAGTCTCGTATGATTACCTGGTTGGCACACATTGCCTTATGCTACCACCAATCATGGTATGCCTTTGTATGTATACCTCAGGTGTTTTGACTATTTGAGAATGCAGTCTCTACGACAAGCTAATATCATCCACTGGTGAGGTTTTCTTCTTACTCAATTATACCTGCACCATTTACCAATGAATGCCCACCAATATTCTCTCGAACAACCTTGCCCTTGTTCCAGTAGTCAAAATAGTTGGTCATATGTCCTCGCTAGAACTTCTTAATGGTCTCCTATGGCCTTTGTAATAGCCAATCAAGTTGCCCCTTTTTTCGTTTCTCCTTCACTCCCTTTGTAACAGACAGAACTGTTGATAAGCACAAAAGTACGCATTTGATCTCTTGACACACATGGCCTATACTTGTCACGGGACCATTACCCTCTTCCCAAAAGACATGTCTTCCCCATTATCCACTTACTAGAAAAGTTCATCTTATTATCACGCCCACAAAGGAACCTGTATTAGCACCCCACAACCATCATATCAACATTAGTCTCGTGTCGTGGACTTCAAAATGATGTCTCACTTGTGCCCTCTACATCTAACTTAGGTTTTCGCAGGAACCAAACTCTTCCCCATATGCCCACGACATCTAGTCAGTAGAGTATTCCCATGTAGGATCAATACCTCTTTATTCTCTTACATAATCTCGAATAGAACCTGTATTCGCTAAATCCCTTAGCTTCTTTTGAGCATTATATTCTACATTTTTGGGAAAGAAATGAGCCCATTAACTCTCTATTTAGCTCATCACATATTTTGATAGGACAAACACCATTAATAAACTTGGACCGCCACCACCACTTGGCGTCCCCTATTAGATACACCAAGGCCACCGCGACCTTGTCTTTATCTGTTTTAGTATGCGTATATCAGAAATAATGCTTGACGTCGAACAAGAAATTTTCAAGCTCCCTTGCATCTATGTTCCCTTCATACCGCTAAGGTTTTTGAAACCCTAGTCCTCGAACTCTATCTACTGTCATCGAATTGCTCATAGCTATTTGTATCAGGTTAACCCGAGTCTTGATCTCATCTAGTCCGAACTTCATATGACTTAATACTTCTTTTGCCTCCATTACCAAAATCTTTGATAGTCTAGGTCAACTCTTGCTGCATTTCCTTTATTGCTCAAAGCCGATCATTTGATGCCATAGCTCTCATGGCAGCCACTACGGCCTCAAGTTCCTTAAACCGACTAGGGTCTTACCGACCCACCACCTTGTGTTGACACCCCAGCACCTGGGTGTGTTCTCTCTCTGGGCAATACTCGCTCCACATTTTTGCGTTTGTCACCATACTTGTCGACACACCCAGAATCATTGTGCCTGCGCAGACATCGACTTTTACAAATAGGTGTGATATTTGTATCGTGTCCTTCTTTGTTACATGAAGCTAACATTTATCCCTGTTGCATACGACCAGGGCTTCTTGACACCTGCCAAACCTTCAAACCGTCTTGGTTCTCTAATCGATTGCCCCCACATCCCTCAAGGAATTGGTAGGAACACCTGTCGTCAGAACACACACAAAGAGAAAACTGACCACGAAATTGGTTAGTCCAATTACATAACAATAAAATGAAATGTACCTTACAAGTTCAATGGGACTTTCCAGTACGACTCTCACTGTAATTCACGCTCTGTATTGCCAAACTCTGGGAAGTGCGTTATAACTTCCTTGACCACCACATTTCTATTTTTTTTGGGTAACACTGACATATCCGTGGTAACCAGGTTTCGCTTTTGGCCTCTTGGTCTATACATCAACTTTGACCTAAGCCTTGGCTTTACTAGCTCGCCCCACCAACTAGCTTGTCGGTAGTAGCCCACATCTCCACTGCCTAAATTGGGGATTTTGTAATACTTGGGTGAGATCTGAATTGTACTTGAATCATCACCATATACCCATCGAGCTTGTCTGTCCCACGCTTACTCTTTGGCTCTGCTTGTGAAGGAACTCTTAAGGAGAGCTTCCCTCAAATGCACCCACATTACCAAGTTGTACCACCCTTGTGTTTCTCACCCAAACGAGTAGCTTTACAAATAGCACTTTGCCTTGCCCTTTGTCATCTCATATTGCAATTTATTGCCAGAGAATCTGGTCCAAACTACCACACCGCAACACATTCCTTTTTACCTTAAGACCCAATGTGTCTTAAGAAAATTACCATTTATAGACAAATCATTAGCTATGAGAAACATTTCCCCTTAGGCTCCTTGATTTTATCTGACAATGTGACTTTTCCCCGAGAACCCATGATGTGTCTGTCCGCTACAAGAGCCCACAACAACAAGAGGGAGGATACCAATAACTTTGCACTCTCTTTTACTCCATTTTTGTTTCGAGAGGGGCCACTCCATCTGGCATACAACGATCGTCGTGATCCTTTGACCACTTCGTTAAATAGTTCGAGGTCCTAAGAGTCTTGTCCTGCACTCTTAGACGATCACACTATACTAAGGTACTCCCACAACAAATGAGTTTTATCATACCCCTTTGATTTTATCAATGGGCAAATCCACCACCTTGAAGAACACGACTCCGCCGCCTTGAGTCCCCGAACCCAAAGCAATTATGGAACGGTTTCAAGTTGTCTCCAACTCTTTCTTTTAGGGTTAGTCTACGAACCCATGACTATCCGCTGTATCACTCTACAACCATCTATACCCACTCCTCTTTTCACCTGGAAAAAGATAGTTAGGCAACAATCAAGCACCACAGTGCCAGGATAAACAATATTGTCATTAACTTCCATCAATCAAGAATTTATCCCATTACCCTGGAAATGACAAGCACCAATATGTTAGATTAACAAAAAAAATAAGCACATTTTATGCTTCGGGCTGCACACGCCCTTGTACTAACAGGACAAAACAAACATTAATAAGCAAGGGTTATCGACACAAGGCAATGTATCAAAATAAGCATCACTATTACCGATAGCCACCATAGGGAATGACTCTCCTCTCGCGTGATGCATAAGCATCCCCATATTGCTAGAATTCGTGCCCCCATGCTATGAGGAATACACACTTCATCATGTCCCATAGACAGCCTTTAACGAGCCTTTAAAGCAACTCAACAAAAAAATATTGCCGGTGTCCCAAATCACGGACATGCACTACTATGCAAAGATCAATCTCATTCACAAAAGTTCTTGCGCTTCTTTGCGCCTCAACTCGATCGCCGTCTCGATCAGCCAACAACAATGTTATGCCCTGGAACGAACAAATGAGCACCACTGTGCCCTAATTCATACGCGCCACCGCGCTAATGTAACACACTGGCACTACCTTGCCAAACCCACCATAGACACATTTGTGCCTTGACTAGGTCTTGATCAATCAGCATAAGGAGTCACCCTGCCTGCCCCACTCGCGGAAGCGCTTGGCGTAGGTTCTAGCCACCCTGCCTACTCCACTAATGGATGCGCTTGGCGTGACATTACACCATCCTGCCTACTCCTTGAAGAGAAGCGCTTGGCGTGGGATTAGACCACCCTGTCTACTCCCCACATGGGAATGCTTGGCGTAGTCCCCCACCCTGCCTACTCCAGTCCAAAGAGCGCTTGGTTTACTATCATTCGACCCTGCCTACTCCATTCACCGGAGCGCTTGGCGTAGAATGCACAATCTAGCGCCTCTGCGCACAGAAAAAAAAATAGTCTCTCTTTTTTCCCCTGTCATGATGATCCACCCTGCCTACTCCACCTGTGGGAGCGCTTGGCGTGAGACCAACTGATCCACAAATAGTCCAACTCTCATTTCTGCTACACATCCGTCTGGCATCACCACGCACCACAGCCACTAAATAAAGCATCATAGTGTTCCAGTTGGTACATGAGCACTATGGCGTCTGGTTAACAAATACGCACCACTGTATCAAAAGCCATAGCCAAACGCCACCATCACATGAGTACATTGTCCATCGTATTCTCGCTCTGATACCACGTGTCACGGACGGGCCCCTTTGCTCGGTTGGCAAGCCGTGCGGCACTTGAAATGGGTGTTACCTAGACAAGTCAGCTTTCCTCATGCCTCATTGTCCAAGGAGTTATCTTGGTCTAGCCTTCTCAGGGTCACAAGGCCATAAGGCTTTAGAGTTTCGAATCCCGCAGGGCCTAGCGATAGCTGCACTCCAACCTCATACTTCAGCCACAAGCGCGATATGGGGCCCTATGGCCCCAAACCGTCCCTAGGTATTTCTCCCGGGGAGACAGTGCGCCAACCACTAGGCCCCACTGCCCGCACACCTAGGCCCCACATAGGCCTAGGAGTAGGTCGCTTACACCAAGGAAGCTCGGTCGCTAGCCTAGGCGAGGGGGATGGTGGAGACCCGACACCAGACCACTTCCCCCTAAAGAGCTAAATAAACTTACCAGGAATGCCGTGAGTAGACGTTGCTTCGTCCCAAATGAGGACACTTTCTGGATAGGGCCTTCATCGTCTTCCTAAAGCTTCTCAACTTGCATCCTTGACTTGGTAGCTCCTTAGGGACTGCTCATATCATCACTCGGTCCACCATTGCTCGGTAATGAACGGGCTTGTCAAGGCAGGGTTGTAATATAATAAGGGATGGCCTTGACACTTTGCACCCTGAACATGAACCGTAAAACGAACATACATATTACCAAAAAAAAAAAACATTGGCCGCAGTCTCTTTTCTAACCAGTATGTTGTGGTCACTACTGAAATAGGAAAAGGAAATAATATGCATGCATGGAAGAGTAATATTCTACAACCAGGCCTCCATAGACGAAAATATTGACAAAATCGCACACCAAAACCATGTATATGTTATTGGCTATTGTGTCGGTAATAACTATATATATATATATATATATATATATATATATATATATATATATAAACTAGGACCAGGTGTGAACAGTTCACTTAAATTTGACAGTATTTAATGTATGGTATATAGGAATAGGATACACTGAGGATATCAAGCACAGTCCACCAATAAAAGATTTGCCGAAGAAAATTATGAAAGCTTCCCTCTCTGAATTATTGATGAAGGAATTGGCTTAGCCGACACTTTAAAGTAGATTCCAAGTGACACTTAGTTTTTTAGGATTAGGATTAAGAATTTAGGATTTGAGTTTTTATAGTGTAAATATACAGGTTTGTGTAAAATTAATTTTACACAGTCGGTGTATCAAAGTTTTACCCTTGATATTGACAATAAATTCCCAAGTAAAGAATTGGGTTTGTGAGTTTAAATACAACATTCAGTTTTGTACAAAGGAATACAACAGTTATATATGTACAGCATGCACAAAATAATACGACAATGTACTAATGGTTAGAAGAAATTCATGGATTATTTACAAAAAATCCCATTGCCAATAAACCTTCTCAACGATCCCTCCGAGCGTATCGGAAGCAGGGGGAACACCCCAGAGATATGGCATCGCAAGCTTTTCGTGCAATCCGCCTTTGATGGCTTTTTCGGCCGCAACGACCTGAACAATATGGACAGAGGCAAATATCTCAAAACTACAACTAGCCACAAGAAGGCAAGCAGACCTTTCCAAAGGATCAGCAGACGATGATCATACATTCGAATGAAGAAAACAAAGGAAAGAAATACTGCATGTCGAGATACGTGTAAGAGAATGATTTAGAAAGGCAGACATGAAACCACATTTTGAAAGTTAACCAACAGGATTCTGATAATAACATATTGCTTTTGATTCAAAGCTTAAGAAAGCTACTAAAACGGAAGACCACTCAAAGCTGAGGACTCTACCCGGAAAGCTCAGCAAAAAATACATTTTCGTGGTTTGTTTAGTAAATAGATCATCAGACTTGTATGTCCGATTAAATATGAAAAAGGGATCGATCCCTAAATATGGAGATATGACCTCTAAAGATCTTCCAAATGCATGGAAAAACTTAAAAGAATCTAACCATATCCGTTTCAGATCCATACTCATACTCATACTCATACTCATACTCGATACTTGCACACAAGTCCCTGACTAAACAAACAAAAAGATTGCTTTACTCAAGTTTCAGTCACTAGTTGACTAGTCCAATCAAGCTTTCAAAGTACTAACTAAAACTTTCATATGGACTATGGTACCTGATAAAGAGCTCATACAAAAGATATGGTGAGAGAATCTTAAAAGTTAAGGTTATTTCATGCAATATTAATTTAAGAAAAGATGATTCTGGTCCAATTCTGCATACCTACCCACCATGCTCTAAAACAGTATCTTCTACAACATCACTGAGCACCTCAATGGAACGGCAAAAGCCAAAAATACAAAGCCGTCTGCCCATGTCAAGTCCCTAGATTCACCAAATCACATGTCTTAATTCTTTTAGGAGTTTGTGCCAAATTTACAGCATGAAAGTTTCTTACATTTGTGGCTGCTATGTCAAAAAGAGCACCTAGACATAAGCCTTGGTTAGGATCCATGTAATTACTCTCTTGAAACCTTGTAATCTTTGATATGTTTTTGACCTGACCTCCCCTGTTTCTTCTGCCCAAATAAGAAAATTCTTCAGCCAAAATACAAATTAACAACATATTCTAAAAAGATGAACCAATAAATGAAACAAATGTTAAGACTAGAGTCGCATATACCATCTAAGCTCATAATTCCATTTTTTTGGTCAATTAACAACGTAATCTTGTTTTTGGTTCCTTCTCGGTTCCCAGGGTTTTGCCCTGAGTCCCTGACTAATCCGGATCAACCCGTGCCACACACTTGATTTTGATAGAAATTTTCTGTATACACAAGACAAGCAATACCAAATTACTTTCTACTTGGATCAACCCATATTAGAATCATTTTTGAGAATCTTAATTCTCAAATAAGGGTACTTTTATACTTATTCTTAATAACAAGATTGTTTATTGAAATAATCATTAGAAAAATTAATCCCTTGCCTTCACATTTTTTTCTTTCAATTTTCTCTTTCAATCATTATTTTTTTTCAAATGTATTTTATATTTTTATTCAAACAATATACATATAAAAAATTAAATAGTCTTCACCTTCTCATATTTTTGTTTCATTCATCACTATTTCAAATGTCTTTTTGTTTCATCCAAACTTCTCAACCTCTCCTTCCTCCCTTGTTGAAGGGAAATATAAATCTTCTCTTTTCCCTTATTTTAATCACCCATTATTAAATTTATTGATTAAAAAAGCAAAAACCAACTTAAGATCTTGACCAACTTAAGATCTTGAAAAACTAACATTTTTTTCACAAAATACCCAAGAATGAGTGTTTTTTTCCTCACAAAATTATTGTATGTAAATATGTATTATTATAGAAAATGATACAATATTTTTTTATAAAAAATTGAAGCAATCATATTCATTTCATTTCAACAAAAGGTATATTGAAATTTAAATATAATAATGTTTTATCATCAAATTCTAATATTTATGATTTTAGATGGTGATTAATTCAAAATGTTAGCATTTTAAAAAGAAATTAGTAATTAGCTCTAATTTTAGTAAAATTAAAATTAAAAATATCCTACACGAAAAAAAATATTTTGGTTCTCACATTTTTATTAAAGAAATCAATTATGTTATGAGTGTTTTGAAACAAGAAAAATGAGGATATATATATTATCTTGCAACGAGTACGGATGGAAAGGGTAAAAATTGAAGGAAAAAATGAATATTGCAATATCAAAAAATGTGAAACAAAATTAGAAGAGAAGACGAAAGGTTAAGTTGAATTTTTAATGCTTATTTCGATAAATTATTGTTTTTAAGAATAAGTGTAAATGAACCCTTATTTGGGAATTAACAACTTATAGTTTTTATGCTTATACTCAATCTGGGTATTAGTTCTGGCCATTTGATCCATACTCGATGGGTTTTGACCTGATTTGATCTTATATGATCAGGTTTTTTAAACAAAATTTTTGGGGTCAAGGAGTCTGATTTTTTAGGATAATGTCGGGTCGAGATTAAGTTTAAGGTGAAAAATACTCGACCCAAGCTAAAATAGTAGTTTAATTTTATTCTAAATATTTAAGTGTAATTACTACAATACCCCTCACTTTATATATATTTCAATTATCTCCCTATTTTTTCTAATAAAAATGAAATAATTATTATAATGCTCCCCTATATTTGTATTTTTTTAATTAGCTCACTATTTTATCAAATAATAATAAAAATTAATAATATTTTATTTATGTTGGGTCGAGTCATGTTGGGTTTGAGTTTTTACTTTAGAATTCAAATTTGATTTCAAATTGGATAGAACATCATAAAATGTTGGGTCGAATCAAACTTGAATAAAGGTGTTAAATTTTCGAGTCGAATGTGGATCGACCAAAAATCTGACACATGGACATCTCTAATTAGATCCCACACTTTAGGCGTAATTTAGTCGTACTAATTAGTGTTGTAGTCCAAATCACTAAATTAATATAAAATAATTATTTTAATAACCATAATTTTACCTTTTTAAATGAAACACGAAATCTCACATTTTTGAGTTCTTCACAAAAATTTCGCATCAAATGTGGGAATTTTTAACTACACTTTTTTTACTTCACAAACTAGGTAGGTTAATACAGAGCAAGTGAAAGTCGGTCCACCTTCAAACCGTCTTCTGAAAGTCACTTTAAAATTGTAAGACTGAAAATAATAAATAAAAAAAGAAAGAAAAAATGATGAAAAATTTGAAAGAGATTGCAGTTGCGTGGACTTGAACCCATGACTCATGGGTGTGAACCCAAACTTTAACCATTTGGGCCAAAATTCACATCAATTTATTTTTAATTTGTGCTTTATTGGATAAATTTGACCACTCACATACCCCATTTTTATCACATGCATCGAATGTGAGAGACCAGAGGGTTCTAGAGTTTTCCCCAACCCCCTCCATCGTTCGTGCTTCCTAATTTTCACTACCGTTGGGAAATTGACAGTTAAAAAGCAATTAGGCGTATCGGTGCACGATACATCCGTATCGGTCCGGAATGCTAGCCGTTTGAGAGTTTGATAAATAGGGGTATCGATATGCTTTGAGGTATACCGATACGATCCTCTCCGTATCGGTACGGCTAAGCTGTACCGATACAGGTTTTGGCTATTAAAAAATCTCTGTAGCTTGAAACCCTTAATCATATCGATACAGGTAAACCCATATCGGTACGGTAAGCATAAAATCAAAAGTTTTGCTACTTTAAAAACGTTTTAAGTTATTCCAAAGCCTTGAAAAACTCATAAGACATATTTTCAAGTTGTTTGAACTTAATAGCATTTTGAAATCTTTTCAATTTAGTCTAAAACTATTTTTCAATTTATTATATCAAAACAAAAATCTCAACACAAATATTTTAAATGCTTGTTTTGAACTGATCATGTGCACATGACAAATATTATCCGATTTTGCAAAAAAATATAACATGCTTCTTGATTTTTAAGCATGATCATCGTATTTGTCGGATTTATGCATAAGTACCTGATTGAATAACATGCTCTCTGATTATTATTTTACTGGGAATAATTGACTGCTTTATATCAACTGTTATTATTGCTTACTGTAAATACTATCTAGACTATTTTACTAGTGTACATATGGTATGAAGTCTATGCAGGTTCAGCCCTGATCCGGCTGGTAATTCCTTTTGTATCAGGTTGCTATGCTTCGGCTAGGGTGATTCCTTCTATCTTAAGTTCTTGTACTTCGGCTAGGATGATCCCTTATGTATCAGGTTCCTATGCTTCGACTAGGGCGATTCCTTCTATATCAAGTTCTTATGCTTCGACTTCAATCTATACTTGTTGGAACACACTAAACTTCCTTAATCCATCACTCTTTTGATTCTCTGAATTATAGGCTTCTCGGGTGATTGAATAACGAATAACTTTGTTACCTTCAGATGTAACGTTTATTGACATATCGAATCGTAATTGGAACATGTTGCCCAGAACACCATGACAGTATTACACATTGCTATATAATTGCTTGTACCTTTACCATCTTTTGGTAGTTCTATATTACTGAGTTTTTCTAAGCTCGCGTTGTTTTTACCATGCAGGTTAAAAGAAATCTATCATGGTTAGTGACCGACATCAGTGTATAGAGCTCCCTCAGCGTTGCTTTCGGGTACGATACTGGTATAATTAGTAGGCATGTATGTCGTGTCTTATTTTATGTCAGAATTTGTAATATACTTTTAGATTTCTGTTTTATAATTTTTTGGAATGATATTCTTACAAATATTTTTATTTTATGGTTTTAATATATTAAAAATTTATAATTTTACTGTGAGTTGCTCTTGTGACCCTAATGTGACTTCCTAAATTTAGGTGTAAGGCATAAATAGGTCTAGCAGTTACAAAAATCCTAATAACTTTAGAAATTTTCTACCACGGACGCTTGTTGCATGTATGCATGCAAAGAAAAGCCATTTTCTCTCTCCGACGACTTTAGACGATTAAAAAAAACACTTAGGGTGTGTTTGTTTCATGTAGTTTGAATTTCAGAATTTAATTTTAGTAATTTACGGTGTTTAGTTCGTGTATCACATAGTCAAAGGAGTGAATTATAGTTGACTATTTTTTCTAAACCCTAAATGCTACCATAAATCCTAAACCGTAAATGCTACCATAAATCCTAAACTTTAAACCATAACCACTAACCTAAACCCTAAACCTTAAAAACTAAACCCTAAACACTAACATAAACCATAAACCCTAACCCCTAAATAATGCCCTAAAAATTGAATCGTGAGCCCTAAACCCTAATCTAAACCATAAAACCTTAAACCCTAACCTAAACCCTAAACAATAACAAAATCTTAAACCATAAACACTAGCCCTTAAACCTTAAATTCTAACATAAACACTAAAAACTAACCTAAACCCTAAACAATAAACGCTTAACCCTAAACCCTAAATGTTAAACCCTAAACACTAACCCTAAACTCTAAGTACTAAATCCTAAATGTTACCATAAATCCTAAATCATAAACCCTAACCAATAACATAAACCCTAAACCTTAAACAATAAATGTTACCATAAACCCTAAACACTAATCTAAACCCTAAATATTAAGCCCTAAACACTAATCCTAAACCTTAAATGCTACCCTAAACCCTAAATGATAACCTAAACATTAAACCATAAACCCTAAACACTAACCTAAGCCCTAAACTATATTTTGGTTGGAACTTGTTTTTAGCATTATCGATACTTGTTTGTGGACTGTTCATGAAATTATCAGGAAACTCTATCAAACAGCGAAAAATGAATTACACAACATCATCCAAACACCAAAAAATACTTTCTATAGTTCATTTTCTACAAAATGTAATTTATTTTTTAGAATTCATTTTTCGGAAACAAATTTCAGTAAAACAAACGGACCCTTAATTCGTTAGATTTTTCTACGATGCTCACTTTGTACTGTAAAACAATCCATAATTCATGAAATAAAAAACAACCACCCCCAATGACGAAATAAAATTCTCCGACACATTACCCAGAAAAGTTTCCCACGTTAGTGGCTTGGACTAAAGAATAATAATGGGAGGGTTAAATTATGCCAAATTAAATATAGGTACTGAGTCACCAAATTAAGTGTAGACAGATTGCATTCCTCAAAAATTTAAATTTTCGTATAATTTAAATATGTCTTTTATATTTTTTTTGTTCATGATCTAATTTCATCGCTCCAATATTTTGTAAATTCAGGTCTTAATTTAACATTATAGCTTTCAGAAAACTATGTGGCGCTGAACCATTAAACCTCCGATTTGACCGAGTTATAAATGAGTAATAAAGAGATAATAAGAACACATACATCAGAAGAAGATATGCGCCGCGGAACCATTGAACCTCCGATTTGAATTAATCCATCTGAAGTGAACAAAGCGACTCTCTCCTCTTGAACCCATTCCACATCTGCAAATTCCAGTGAATAATATCATCACATCCACATACAAATCAGAATCACAATGCAAAAATTGAAAAAAAAAAACGCCCCAATATTTCACTTAGATTTACCTTTAACACCTATGACCTTTTAATCAATTCAATTACCTACGACCTTTGATTTCACTCTATTAAACCCTAAACCCAACATTTTAGAATACCGTTGTCGGAAGGGGACCAAGGAAAGAAACCAAAAGAATCATCACCAAGGAAGCCGCCGGAATCTGGAGCTTTGGAGAAACGAAGGAATCGAGAGGGACGGTTGGAGAATCTGAAGGGATTTGGGAGAGAAGAATTGAGTTCTCTCCAATGAGAGAGGGAATCAAAGGAAAAGAAAGAACAGATGATGGTGGCGGATGTTTTAGCCATTCAAATTATTGTTTTTATTAAAAAAGAATTCAAAAGAGGAATTGAAGGAACAGAGATGATCGGAGATTCAGAGAGGGGAAACCGAGGACAGAGAAATGGAAAAGATTCGACTCCACAGATGTTATAAAATGAGCACGACGGACACGTGGTCCGAAACATATGACTCTTGATTAATTTAAAAATATTATTATTTGATTTTATGAGATTAAAAATTTATGCAGTTGCGGATCGGGTAATTTCGAGCATTAAGTGGCCCACCATGGCACTAAAACACATGTTTATTCGCGAAAAAAATTATTATCTCCATCAGCCCTGCAATGCCCCTTCTTCTTTGACTGTTAGTAATCAAAGTCAACTGAACCACGTCACTGCAAAAATGCATTTTCTTTACTAATATTTTTCAAATAACAATGTTACAAAGTATTATGATACAATATTATGCCATAGAGTAAGGAAAAAATTAGCCGAATCGACAAAATATGAGACATGTCCATAGAGCATGAGCATCATAAAAAGTACTGCCAAAGAAGAATTACTTTTCACTCTACTTCATCCAGCTTAATCTCATATTGTTCTCCGGATGAGAGGACTTTTACAACAACCATACCCTTCTGCCACTCAGTATTCCCTACCAATATTAATCTTTGTGCATTTGTCCGTGCCGCTCGTTTGAACACCCTAAAGGAAAATGAAATAAAAAATGACGATTACTCGAATGTCAAAACATGAAACAAATTGTTCGAGAACACTTTTGAAGTTGAGTATCTTAAAGGACATCCTTCGTATTAGTACCAGTTAAGTGGTTTCCTCTCCAAGACTAAATCAACACTTTCGCCTTTCTCCCTGAGTTTAGTAGCAACTGTTGCAGCTACTCCTTGAAGATCACGATCCAGTGCGCAAACAATGTTATCTACTTCGAGGCTAAGTTCCGGTAGAAGTACCTTTTCCTTGAGCAACTTTGAACCAAAATCTCCACACATGCCAAAAAAAAGCCGTGAGCAAATGATAGAATCCTTCCAATAGGAAAAAAGAGTGCCCACGCATGCACACGTATATACATAACCAACTCAACCATAGACAGCAAAGAGAATAAAGTTGTTAAATGAGGAGTTGAGAGTGGTAAGTGATGCTCTATTAATTGCTCTTACGAGATGCTTCATAGACCTTACAGGCTGGAATCATATATCATTCATTCTATTTCTTTCTCTCGCTTTCTCTTACTTAGATACATTTTATTTTTGGGAGTATCAAGTTATTTTTGCTTCACAATTTAGATAAATTCATAATCAGATTGGATTTTCTTTCTCTTACTTAACCCAACAGAATGACACGAGTAACATGACTTATCATACCATAATGATCCGTGATATTTTTGGGAGTATCAAATTATTTGCACACGACATAATCATTAATTCATAAGCCTAACTTACTTCAACAATGACGGCATCACCAAACCCAAAGCCACAAGCTGGAACATCATCCCCACCAAAAGTAGAAAGTAACCGATCATATCTCCCACCACCACAAATAGCTCTCAGCTTTCCGTCTCTGTCAACCCTGAAAATTATATTCATCATACTGACAGTTCGAAAGGAGGAGGAATGATGGCAGATAAATCCAGATTAAATACTGTAATAAGCTTAAATTTTTCACAAAACAACTGAATGATTGAAAGATAAGACAGGACTTCCCACGATTACACCCGATAGTACAGGCCACTAGCAAATGAACACATCATATACTCATATGCAAACTTAATGCTATCGACACAGTTTGGATAATTTCTTTGAGGGGCAGGGTGCTGCTCCATAACTATAATGTCTGCGAATTTGAAAGACTGTCTACTCAAATTCCAAAAAGGTCTTCAATATGTCATGAGACTTCTAGCCCTTAGAGAAATACACTACACGTTAACTCCCATAAAAGTTAAATCAATCTAGTTTATTAGCAGTAACAATATATTGCCATCAGAGCCGCACAAGTAGACATTGAAGACATAAACACGAATTGTATTTGTCCTTTTGAATTCAGTTTCTTATGTAAGTGCCTACACTCTATATCAATAACAATTAAGGGAAAACTGTATCATAAATCTAACCTCAAAAACAATACCCGTGTAGTAAGCAAGACCACGAACAACTGATGCATCAAACTGAATCCACTCAGAGTAACCAAACTTCTCAGCAAGTGAAAATAGTTGTTTCAGGTCAGCAATAGCTTCCCCTGCACCTCCAAGTATCTCTACATTTGAGAAGAATATGCCACACACAATTAAATTTAAAGATTGTGACATTTTTCAAGAAAATCTAAATGATTTACAGTCAGATTTCCATTTGAACATTTTATCGTGACCACAAAAACTTGTTTGAGGAAATCTGAAGGCAGTGATTTAATTTCAAATATCTGCTACAATCTCAAGAAAACTGAGCATTGGGCAGCCATTATTCTTTCTCTCTTTGTTCGAGATGGCAATACTCTTTTACATTTTTTTCATATTGGTAATACAAATCTTTATAAAAAAATGGACACACACAGCTAAGAAAGGATTTCATCTAAGCAAATTCATGAATGGTACATATCTCTCTCTTTCTCTCTCTTTTTGGGGGTATAGGAAGAGGGTACCTAACTTTTCCTATGATGAAAGAAACTAAATATCAAATAACAAGCGGAAAAACCAACCTTCTAACTTAGTCAATGACTTTATGGAAAGGACTTGTAATAATTCCTCAATAGCCTCTTCTGATAACCCAGTCGCGTTCAACTCTCTCTTAATTTCATCAATCGGAATCTTTTCAATCTATTGCAGGAACAACGAAACTAAATTAATTAATTAACTGCATAAATAAAGAAACTAGAGAGAGGAGAAAATGTAATCCAGCAATAATTGCAATGTTCCTCTCAAACCAAATAATAGTAGGCTAGTACATGATTAATAACTGGAATAACAGAATGTCTTACCAGTTACAAAAGCCTAGTACATGATTAAACTAATAAAACCCAGTTTTTAGGAAATCATAAATAGTTCATTTTTTTATCAGCTAACCTTGCCAAACAAATTTTCAGGTACTGAGTAGCATCTCAAAACTTGTTGCAAGACCTGTGTGATATGAATTACAATCTCTGAACATATAATTGACAGTGAGTGCATGTTGCACTTCCATAGAAAGTGAAACATTCAGCAAGGACGAAGACATCGACAGATATAGTTTTTGCAACCATGACAATGAATGACTTCAAGACAGGGCAAGACATGATAGACCTCAAGTGGCGCATTTCACAGATGAGCATACCTTTTGGCTTGAAACCTTAAAGCCAACATCTGATTCCGTGATTCCAATTCTCTTGAAGAAAGCAACAATGGAGGCCATAAGTTCTGCCTCAGCCTACAAACACAAAATGAAAATCTAGATAACTAGAAAATGAATGAAGGATCCGAACAGAATCAAACTTGTGCACCGTTTAAACAATTTAATTGTCAAAAGAGTTGGATCCATGTGCTCGGATTAACAATCTACTGTATGGTTGGTACACATCTGTGAAGCAACCTAGATTTCACAAGTGAGTGTTCTAAAAATAGGAGGAATTTCTGCACTTTTGTAGCAGATAAGCACATGTGAGCAGGAGACTGAGTAAAATAGTGTCCAAGTTTAAATGACAATTAGGATGCTCCCACTGATGTCCTGCAGAGGTTATATAAACTATAATTACAGCAATGATTAAATAAAAGGCCATATCAACAAATTGGTAATGAAAAAATGCATCTACAGAAGCTTAATATTCATAAACAAATCAAGTTGGCAGCACGTACAGTTACTTCAGGTACACCAAGAATATCCATATTCCATTGATAATGCTCACAGCAGCGACCCCTTGTCATTCTCTCGTACCTCCAACACTGACCAATAGCAAACCACTTCAATGGGAGGGGTAACGATTTTCTGAACCAATAATAATAGTAACTGTCAGATCAAGTTATTCAATATGTACCTGGATAAAAAATAATACATAAATAGATAAGCACCAAACATTCTACATACCCTTTCTGAATCACTAGCCTTGCTAGAGAAGGTGTGAGCTCCGATCTTCAAAACAATATAACTGCACATAGAAATGGAAAATTGCAACCGTAATTGAGAACTTAATCTAAAACAAAGCAAACTATAAACAAACAACTGGCAGATATCAAACATTAATATAGTGCATACTCTTATTCCCGTAAGTAATTATAAGTGCTCAAACAAATTTCACTATTTAATGAATATGTGGTGCCATGTCAAGTATGCTAAACAGAACGTTATCTTTCACCTCATATTGAATTTAAATACTATACAATCAACTATGTTCCTAATCAAACCCAATGTATAGAAAGAGCGGAAACCTGATCTCTAATCTCCTCTCCTGCCTTCCTAATAAACAGAGCCTCTGATTCTAGCACCGGATAATCAACCTCTTCGAATCCAAACAACCGCGAAACCTTCAATAACATAAAAAAACTCGTTAACTCAAATAAAATAATATCATCGAGTAAACAATTGGAAAAATCGGAAACTAACCTCTCTGAAATGGTTAAACAACCAATTACGAAGACGCATATTTTCAAGAGGAAAGTCGCGAGTCCCTTTAGGTGGATTCACATCGATCCTCTGAACCTCCTCGGTCACTGGAGACGGAGATAGAGCGCCGGACCTACCCCCTCCAACGCTACTGCCGCCATTGCCAGGTGATTGCTCCGAAGCTAAGGAATAGAAGGTTCTACTTTTAACGGAGACAAATTGCATCGGGATTTAAAATTTCTGAAGTGCAAGGGAGGATTGAGGGATGACGTGATGAACAACGTTCATCTAATAATCTCTCCGTGCGGATTCAGCAGCGGAGGCATTTGCGGCAAAAGCTTTAACCGTTTCTTCTTGCTAACGGGGAGATTCTAAATACAAGCAGCTTAAATAAAGACTAAAAAGAGACCTCATCTTCTAAACCTTTGGATAAAGTTAATTTAATCTCAAATGTCGGATGAAAAAAAATTAAGGGTTACCGGTTGTGTAGGTAAAAAAGAAAAATAATAATAAAAGGTGATTTTGCAGTGGTTGAGGAACGGGAAAACACAACCAATATCGCCATTTTTTTGCTTCAAAGAGTTTAGGGTACTCACGGGAGATTGACGTGTAGGAAGAAAGCTTTTAAGGATCAATCGTGAGGAATGAAGAAAAGTTTTGAGGTAAGATAGATGTTATTTTGGGTTCAAAATTTGGGGAGATTATGCGCGATTATTGTATGGTTTTGAAGGAGGGAGTTTTGTAATGGTGAGTTTTGTGATTTGAGTTCGAAATGTTGAAGGAAGTAATTTTGGGTTTTGGGTTCGAAATTGAGGATTAGGGTTTAGGTTCATAATGTTTAGGATTTTCTATGGTTTTGAAGGAAGTAATGGTTCAAAATTTAGGATTTTTGTTGGGTTATCACTTATTTGGTTCGAAATTGGGGACATCATTTACTTGATGTGAATCGATTGATATTTTTAGGATTATTAGATAGATAATATGCAGTGTACTTTTAAGTATTAGTATGTTGCCTATATGTGGCAATGTAGTTCATAGTTGTTTTTCCTTTGATGTATAATCTTGTGTTAGTATTTCTGGTTTTATTTTCTTTTTCTTAAAAGATTGTTAGTGTTATTTAAAAATGTTTTAGTTAGAAGCAATACATGTCCTGTCAGGTCGGTTGCATGCTTGAATACATATAGACTCTTTCAAAGATGGTCACTGTGAAATAGGAACATAATTGTATCTAACTTAAATTATTGTAAGCATTGATTAAAAAGTATCTTGTTTTAATCTTTATGATACAAGAAATACATGCACATAGGTATGAATGTAATCTTCTTGTTTAATTATGGAAGAAGTATGTCAATAAATTGCTTTCTTTTAATTAATATGTGTTGCCTTGAATGTACAGTCATGCAATCCTATTCCTCCAAATCTTGTATATGGTATAAAGTAAATATGGTTCTAAAATAGCAATCATTTCTTGTAAATAGTTAGAGCAAGAAGGGCTGGTTGAAGAAGGAACCAAAGTAAATCATTAATTGTACTGATCTTTTGCCATGATATGTATGTAAATAATGAAGTATGAGATGTAAACCTTCTTGGATAGTAACATTTGTTATGAAATTGTTATGCAACTCAGTCATGTATTGTTATTGTATCATTGGAATGAATTGATAGCATGATGATCACATGGATAATTACTATGCACTTAGTGAATAGTCTAGGGTTTGATGGTTGGGAAACAATTAAGTATGCTTGAAAGTGAGATAAATGAATCTATGTTTGTTAATTAGTTGTAGTTGCGCATGATGTGTATCTTACTAATGACTCATCTTGTTATTTTTCAGGTTAGACTGGTTTAATCAAGTTCAGAGGACAAGCAAGATAAAAGTACGTTTTGAATATATCTTAGAACTCATAGAAGTTGGCACAAGTATATATGTAGTTTGGCTCACATCATTTTGGTTATCTTTGTAAGTTATGTAAATAATTAAGTAAGAGATTTAGGTGAGCATGGTAACTTGGTATGCATCTTTGAATGTGGTTGAATTAGAATGGTATGCTTATGTGGTATATGGTTGGAACAGCATGTTATGCTTCTATGTTTGTGAATGGATTTGTTTGTGGTTAAGATGTTGTGGTGCGAAAAACCTTTAGGAAATAGGTATATGATTGTTGTTCCTTCTATTCGAATGGTTGTAATAAGCTTATCTCATAATATATATATATAAAATTATAATCTTATAAAGTAATCAGGTGACTGAGTTAAAGGTTAATTAGAAATTTGACCAGGAGATTGTATCCTATAGTATGATAGTGAGAATGTAGGTTAAATTAGTTTATGTAATGATAATAACCTTAGTAATGGAATGAATGGTCTAATAAGCACATGAAATTTTTAGTGTCACGTATAGGCGAACTCTTGTTCAAATGATCCATCCTAAGAATGAAAGTTTTGTTAATGCAGTAATTGTCTTTTGTCATCATTAATTCCTTTCATCCTTACCTTACCTTACCTTTTCAGATTGAAGTTGTTTACAATAGAGCATCGTAGCGAGCCGGACGTAGAAGCCGTACACGGGGCACCTAAAACATTGACACCATATCTCTACTTCTAGTAAGTTAAAGTTGAATGTATATGGCATTGTTGAAATTGTTAGTTGGTTAGCGTAATGTATTGCGTAGTCTAACTCTAAAATGATTTTTGTACAGTATAAGTGAGTGTACATGACTAAAGGGTGCTAAAAAGAAAATGAATAATAGTGTAAGTGAGAAAAAGAAAATACGATTGTGTGTTGTGTATTAGTTTGTAATGTGTACATATCATTCAAATTTAATAAGTGTGGGAGTGATACAGACGAGAAAAGCTCTAGGTTTGAGATGGGCTAAAATGACTGATGCATAAAGGAAGCCTTATATTAATATGTACGAGGAGCAGAAGCATGCTCAATCGGAATGGATATCAAAAGGTAAGGGGAAGGAAATAGTAAAGAAGGAAGAAGTAAAAAAGGTAAGTGAATGTTTATATTTCTTGTTAAAGAAAATGGTTAGGGTTCAAACATTTCGTAACAGAATATATTTAAGCGTAACATAACAATAATTATTGTTCTATTAAACATTGTAGGAGATGTCATCGAGATGTAGCATGTCATCGAGATGTAGCATGAAGAAGCTGTCAAATATGTTTAAAGAGATACAGAAACTGAAGATTGACAGTGTTGTTAAAGATTTAGGGTTTGGCCCTTTATTTGGATTGAAGTCGAGAGCAATTCATCGCGACCTATGTCGCGAGTTAGCGGAGAAGTTTGATGTGGAAAGCTCGACGATGGAATTTAGTGGGCACAAAATTTTTGTTCTACTAGAATATGTGGAAGTTGTTTTGGGCTTGAAGAATGAAGGTCTGGATGTTGAACAGGCCACGTGAAAATTGAGTGGAAAAGAACAAGCGGTGAAGTACAAACTCAGTACGAAGGCTACATATCAACAACTTGTAGGGGAGATACTAAGTGGAGCTTATGAGGGGGATGAGTTGAAAGCACGTGTACTGTTGTACATTGTTGGTGTGTTCTTATGTCCAAACGCCAACCTTCTGCCTTCTATGGAACATTTCAAGTTATTGTGCTCAGCTGGGTTGAGCGGGAAACTAAATTGGTGTAAATATGCGTACTAGAGGTTACTTGAAGGAGTAACCAAATGTAAAGTTCGTGTTGGGTTGGCTTATATGACAGAATGCATTGCTATCCTAGAGGTAATGTATTATTAAAATTATGTTTCGTTCTGATGTAGTACTTTATTCACCCAAGTTTTATTTTTATTATAATCATATGATTAATGTAAAATGTAGGTGAGGTTATTCGATTATTGGAGTGGAATTCCGAGCAAAGGATATACTTCCGCTGATGGTCGTGCTTGAATTCATGTGTGGGGGGAAAAGACGTAGGCGGGATTGTAACTCGGCTAAAGGGAGAACGACCTGCCAAAAAACTGAAAGTAAGTAGGTTAATAAATTTTGTATTCTATAGGGGGTTGTAATGACATGAAATGAATTAATGATGATGTGTGCAGGTACTTGGGTCTGATGATGAATGCTATGAAGGGACAGAAGAAAGTGGCAGGACAAATGGTAGTAATGATGTTATTACGGAGCTGTTGGAGAAGGTAATTCCAGAAATGGCTGAAATCAAACAGACTCGAAGCTCGTGTGGAGAAGGAGAATAAAATAGAAGAGAGTTTAGAGACTCTGAAGGAGGAATGTAAGAACGTTTTTGAGCAGGTTGCGGGTTTGGGTGCAAATATGATGTATATGAAGAAGGCTTTGCGTATAATCGATGCAAAATTTAACATTGGCCTTGAAGAAGAGGAAACAATGGAGGAGAAAGCAGAATTCGAAGAGTTCAACCCAAAAGATGGACTTAATGTTGATGCTGAAGTGTTGGTAGAGGATGCCACCCTGTTGCATGAAGAGAATGTTGTTGTGGGCGGGAAAAAGAAAAAGGTAAAATTAGTAAATTTTTTAAATTTTGATCAACATAGAATTAAGTTAACGTACGAGATTTTTGTTGTTGACAAAGTTGATGTTAACTTGTAAGGTAAGCCAACAGTAAAAGTTGTGTGTAAGGTTAGTGGCAAAGGGATTCGAGTACGAATGAAAACTTGAAACATGAAATAAGTCACTATTTTAAAGAAGTGTCATGCAGAGCTTCTTCTGGTTTAAGTAGGGAGAAAAAAACTTCAGTGATTGTATTGTGAACTCGGTGATTTACTTTGAATGTCCTTAACCATTTGATTAGAACTTGATATGGATATGGATGGATGATCTCGTTGACGTTCGTTTAGAACGTAAATCGTTTGTAAGGATTCTTCGTATAAGTTCTTTAATTACACATGTTTGACATTATATATAAATTTGTAGAAGGTGTAATACTTAAGAAGTGATTAAATATTGTAATTCTTTAATATTATTTAATATTTCACATCAAATGTTTAAGTGTTGTAGGTACTATCGTATGTTGAAATACCCGATGGAGTAGGGGCGGCAACCAAAGGTACATGTGACTATATATGGAATACGCCTTTGCCTGAACGGTAAGCAGTCCATAATGATGCTACAATGTAGTTTGGTTTAATATAACTTACAAGTATTTGTATGTGTTCAGCGAAATCCTCGTAGATTTTGGCCACATATATATGACTGTAAGTGATGTCGATACGTTACGAACAAAAAGTTGGGTCGGTTCAATGGTTAGTATACTGTACATTTTCCCGTAAGTAATAAAATGATTAACTTAATTAATAAAATGTATTCAAATAGTTCATGTGTTTTTTCTTGTAAAATTTAGGTTATTGATGTTATTGGGTGGGGGATTATTGTTGAAGATAGTAGGACGAAATGTAAAGCAAGGAGAGGGTATCTACCTTGTGCATTAAGTGTATGTTAAATATTGAAAAAGTTAGTGTATATTAAGAATAAACATATACGGTTTTGAATCATGCTGACTAATAATGCTTGTCTTGTATGATTAGCTTTTACGAGGGCTAGTGGATGGTGCACAGATTGCGGAGTACTGGCGTTTCACTTTCAAAGCATTTGGTAAAATTAGGGACTGGAAAATGGTATGAACAAACTGGAATTTTTTACAAAGCATTTGCAATTTAGTACATAGGTATATTACATGGGTATCGTTTATTGAATGGCAGTAGTGGAATATTTTGCGCAGATCTTTATCCCTATTAATGACAACGAGAATCATTGGTATACATGTGTATTGACAGTTTGCCCATAACTAGAGGCAATGCTGCAAAAGTGTTTGCTGTTAAGAAGTTGGTAATAAGCGTAAACCTATAACTATTCAACAATCTTTACTGATGTCACACAATATGTAAAAATCTTAGTGTCTGTGCATCTAGCTTAAAAGCTTAGGTGAATTTTTTTGGATGCAAAGTTCGTAGAAGTGTTTGGCTCACCATCTAGGCCACTGACCGAAGTCCGTGTGATGGTGGCTAAAGTCAAACATCAAGACAATGGGTACATAGTTGTTAAACCGTAGATATGTGTTATCGTGCTAGTACCATTTGCATACTATTACTAATAGTTTGATGTTTAAACAAATATGTCTTCGAACAGAGACGATTGTAGGATGTTTTGCATTAAATGGATGCAGCTTTTGCATGGGAAGCGTGTAGAGGATGTGGTACGTGCAGCCATTGTTCATTGCACATTAATTACTGATCCATTTATAGAAATAAACAATCATTAATAAATGCATCTATTGTTAACATTTGTCTTACTAGACTGTTGGGGATTGGGACCGAATATTTGTTCTATATGATCTCGTGAATAATGATCGAAATATGAGGAGGCAGAAAATTTCAGGTGTTGTTAAGACACATGTTGTACAGCTGAACTCACGTCCATTCATAAAACCATGCAAGCATTCGTCGGCCAAAATGGTAAGTGAACAATTACGTAGGTACAAACCTTATATTTTTGAAATAATTATTATGTTCAAGTTAAAGTTCGTAACTTTGCGAAATCTTTGTTGCTAATGAATAGATTGGCGTTGGAGTAGGATCTCCAGCAATGAAATTTTTTTTGTGTGAACCTGGCATGACGTATTTTTGACCCTATTTTTGTACGGGTCGAACCCAAGTTTGTATGCTCTTATTTTTTGGGAAAAATTGCTAATGCCATTGCTATTTTTTTGAATGGGCGGCAATAGGAGCAAAATGTTTTCGACGAAAAATTGCATTTTGTGAACATGTATAGCAATTTATACATTATAGGGTTTCACAATCCGAAACAGGTTATGTAAGTATAGGAAGACCATTGGAAAGTTGCAATATATGTTAGGAAATCATACTGAATGTGGAGTACAAGTTGTATATTATATTTCATTGTATAAATTGACCATATGAATGCTTTATCTGCATATGTTATGTGAGACCAAAACTGTAAAAATTTAAATGGACATATCTGTTATTCGCTATGGGTATACAATATTTGGCTTTAGAAAGACGTTGGTCGGTATAGAAAACCTTCGTATAGATAATCGTGTTATTTATTGTATGGGAGGAAGGAACGATTTCGTACTGAATATATAGATAATCGTGTAATAACTTGACGTTCTAATATGATATATTACCGTGGATGTCGCAGTTAGAGATATATTGAAAACATTAGCGTCTGCATTCCAAAGATGTGGTCGGTCCTAATTGAAACGCAGAACCAAACATGCATTAACTTTTATTTTTGCACACATATGAGATTAAAGGAATATTGACTCACCGTTGGTTCATGAAATTATGCATGTCGAAGTCATTTGCAATTTTCATGTCGTCTTGGAAAAAAGTTGAAGTTGTCCCAAATGTCGGGGTTGGAAGTTTCAACTTCAAACGTAGGCATGTGTTTTTGTTATGTCCCTCAATATTTCAAAACGAACAGTGATAGGTTTGTGACGTTGGGACTTGCTTTTTCAGATTTTGTTTTTGTTTTGCTTCTTTTTTTACGGGTCCCAAATGTTGCACTTGCTTTTCTTCTTGGATGATCACTCATTCAACATATTGGCTTCATCAAATTCAGCAGTTAATTTAAGTATCTTATATTTTGTGCTTCGAAAGTTTCATCAGTTTATGATGCACAATAGCACAACCGCGAGGACAATGATCAGAGAGAGGCGAATCGAGACATTTGCTTCAATTCGGGAGGCACGTTGAAGTCTACAAATGATGGAGCTGAAATCTTTGCATTTTTGTCCACCGTGTGAGTATTAAAGATTTTGGGATCTCTAATAAGTCTTCCAACTTAAGAACGTGCAGTTGATGGCGACATGGCAGACCCACTGTCTCAAATTTCCTACAAGAACACGTTACGTTATGCGTTGCAACATCAAGCACCACCTCATACATTTTGTTAGGATCCTTATACTTGGTTAAACGATATGTCCGCGATCCTCCCACTTCAACAATTGGATGTATAGGACGATACAATGTCTCATGTTTAAGTTCTGTCTAAACTATTTCGAAGGATGCCCGGGTATACAGGTTAGCCTTCCCTTCAAGGTCATTCAATTTCGTCATTGGGAAAGGCTTCGAATGTGAAGTGAAGAAATCTTCCTTCAACTCTTTAATTCGCATCTCATTAATCCCATTTTCAATGGCACGAACCCAATCTATATATGTCTTCTTAGATTTCAGCACAATAGCGAGCGCAACATTCATAGCTTCACACCTTTGTGTTGAGCGAACATTGGCAAATAAATGTCTCATAAGATAGGTTTGGGCCCACATACATTGGGTCTGATCCTTCTCTACAACCCACAGATGGTCTTGGATGTTAAACTGTTGAACAACTGATCTCCACTCTTGATCAAATTCGTCAATTTTCCACCAAGATGACATGCATCTAGTAAATGCGGAAGTAAAGTTTTTATCACCTATGTTTGCCTGAGCATTTCAAGACAGATGCCACAAACATATGCGATGTCGAGTAAGCGGGAACACTATTTTTATAGCCCTGTGCATGGCCCTATCACCGTCTGTCACGCATGAGACATGAGCCTTGTTACACATGGCCTCTAAAAATTCCCTCAGTACCTATTCAAAAGTATCGGCAGTCTCATCAGCTAGAATTGCAACACCGAAGACAGTGGTTTGATGGTGGTGATTCACACCAACTATAGGCATTAGAGGCCGCCCATACACATTTCCCTTGTACGTTGTGTTAAATGCAATGACATCACCAAAGCATGCGTAGTCAGACCTCGACATTGAATCACACCAAAATAGATTATGCAATCCCCCTTAATTCATCAACATTGTACTGCATGTATAACCCGGTATCTTGTTTTTTCTTGAAGTCAAAGTAAGCGAGTAGGGCATTTACATCACCATCACGAACCGCCTCAGATTTTTGTAGTGAGTTGTATAAGTCTTTCCTTATGAAACCGACATTATGGAAACCACCTGACTGTTGCGTGAAATAATTCATTACTTGTGACGTTCTGACCCCTACATTTTTCAATGCCCGTGCCTCAACGATATCTGCATCATCAACTTGTCTACTCGACCGAAGAAACAGACGCATTATAGGTGGGCACAAGGAGTGATTATGTTCAGTATGACAAAATGTTATCTGCCACTTACCGGAATCGGTACACTTAACAATAACTTTTTCCTTGCACCCGATGCGTGTGATTGCGCGGGTACTTATATTTTTTCTTACAACTTATCCCCCACTTATCCGTCATTTTTCTTACAACTTTTGTAAGGATTTGTGTATACTTTGTAAGAATTTGTGTACATACAAAAGTACTTACATTTCTTGTACCAATTTATGTTTTCTCGCAGGAAATTATGTATGTACACAAATCCTTACACTAAGTTGAACCCTTTTGGGCCTTGGTGAAATTGTGTAAGGAATTCGGTACATACCGTTTTTCTTACAACTTTTGTAAGGATTTGTGTATACTTTGTAGTAATTTGTGTACATACACAAATCCTTACATTTCTTGTACCATATTATGTTTCTCGTAGGAAATTATGTATGTACACAAATCCTTACACTAAGTTGAGCCCCTTTGGGCCTTGGTGAAATTTTGTAAGGAATTCGGTACATACCGTTTTTCTTACAACTTTTATAAGGATTTGTGTATACTTTGTAAGAATTTTTGTACATACACAAGTACTTAAATTTCTTGTACCGAATTATGTTTTCTCGTAGGAAATTATGTATGTACACAAATCCTTACACTAAGTTTAGCCCCTTTGGGCTTGGTGAAATTTTTGTAAGAAATTCGGTACATACCATTTTTCTTACAACTTTTGTAAGGATTTGTGTGTACTTTGTAAGAATTTGTGTACATACACAAGTACTTACATTTCTTGTACCAATTTATGTTTTCTCGTAGGAAATTATGTATGTACACAAATCCTTACACTAAGTTGAGCCCCTTTGGGCCTTGGTGAAAATTTTGTAAGGAATTCGGTACATACCATTTTTCTTATAACTTTTGTAAGGATATGTGTATACTTTGTAGTTATTTGTGTACATACACAAATCCTTACATTTCTTGTACCATATTATGTTTTCTCGTAAGAAATTATGTATGTACACAAATGCTTACACTAAGTTGTGACCCTTTGTGTATTGGGGAAAATTTTGTAAGGAATTCGGTACATACCATTTTTCTTACAACTTTTGTAAGGATTTGTGTATACTTTGTAAGAATTTGTGTACATACACAAATCCTTTTATTTCTTGTACCAAATTATGTTTTCTCGTAGGAAATTAAGTATGTACACAAATCTTTACACTAAGTTGAGCCTCTTTGGGCCTTGGTGAAATTTTGTAAGGAATTCGGTACATACCATTTTTCTTACAACTTTTGTAAGGATTTGTGTATACTTTGTAGTAATTTGTGTACATACACAAATCCTTACATTTCTTGTACCATATTATGTTTTCTCGTAGGAAATTATGTATGTACACAAATCCTTACACTAAGTTGAGCCCCTTTGGGCCTTGGTGAAATTTTGTAAGGAATTCGGTACATACCATTTTTCTTACAACTTTTGTAAGGATTTATGTATACTTTGTAAGAATTTGTGTACATACACAAGTACTTACATTTCTTGTACCAAATTATGTTTTCTCGTATGAAATTATGTATGTACACAAATCCTTACACTAAGTTGAGCCCCTTTGGTCCTTGGTGAAAATTTGTAAAGAATTCGGTACATACCATTTTTCTTACAACTTTTGTAAGGATTTGTGTATACTTTGTAAGAATTTGTGTATATACACAAGTACTTACATTTCTTGTACCAGTTTATGTTTTCTCGTAGGAAATTATGTATGTACACAAATTCTTACACTAAGTTGAGCTCTTTTGGGCCTTGGTGAAAATTTTGTAAGGAATTCGGTACATACCATTTTTCTTACAACTTCTGTAAGGATATGTGTATACTTTGTAGTGATTTGTGCACATACACAAATCCTTACATTTCTTGTACCATATTATGTTTTCTCGTAGGAAATTATGTATGTACACAAATCTTTACACTAAGTTGAGCCCCTTTGTGTCTTGGGGAAAATTTTGTAAGGAATTCGGTACATACCATTTTTCTTACAACTTTTGTAAGGATTTGTGTATACTTTGTAAGAATTTGTGTACATACACAAATCCTTTTATTTCTTGTACCAAATTATATTTTCTCCTAGGAAATTATGTATGTACACAAATCCTTACACTAAGTTGAGCCAATTTGGGCCTTGGTAAAATTTTGAAAGGAATTCGGTACATACCGTTTTTCTTACAACTTTTGTAAGGATTTGTGTATGCTTTGTAGTAATTTGTGTACATACACAAATCCTTACATTTCTTGTACCAATTTATGTTTTATCGTACGAGATTATGTATTTACACAAATACTTACGTTGTAACATTTTATGTATATACCTTTTTTCTTACAGTTTTTGTTAGGAATTATGTATATACACAAATCCTTACGTTGTAACATTTTATGTATATACCGTTTTCCTTATAGCTTTTGTAAGGAATTATGTACAGGCATCGTAGGAATTTATGTACATACATTTTACCCCATTAACCGGTTGGCCTTCATTTAGCCTTAAATTAAGGGTCGTTTCCTAGAATCTCCCTGCTAAGCTACTCTTCTGCAGTTGCAGATATCGTGGCTTCATTATTTGGGTCTGGGCTCGTATATGTTTTTGAAACATAGGCCTTTTTATTTGGCCCAAAGAATAGGGAATATTGGGTTCTTATAATTTGAGTAATTGGGGTTTTTTTCCTTTGGATTTTTTTAACAAATGCACGTGCTTTTTCTTCTAAACTAACGACAACAACTAACTTGATGGATAGAATAAAGACAATTACAATCTCAAAAAAGAAAGTTTATAATAATTGGATTAAATTAATCACATTAATTAATATTTTATCTATACTATTACCGTTCACAAAGCTACCCAGTAAATGGTAAAATAGGATCATACAAATAAAGGTATTTATTGTTCAATTAAAAAGCAAATTAATTGATTCTTTAAAAAATTAGTTTGGTTAATCGGTCGATCATCAAAATATTTAATCGGTGAATGATTAATTTTTTTTAAAATTTTGTTATATGTTAGTTTGGTTTAAAATTAGTTAATTAATTAAATTTATAAAAATTTAATATATAACTAATATATTTTTAATTTCAATCTCAAATCCTCTCAATAATAAAAATGTAGTTCGGCTCAATTAATAATTAAAAAAACAAATTTAATCTGGTTAGCGATTAAATTTTTTAAAAGTTTGATTAATTTTATTTTGGATGATTTAATTTGGTTATTAACTAAACTTACGGTTTGAATACACTTGCATACTTGAAAAAGAAACACCATATCAAACAACTTGGAGAAAAAAAATTAAAAGATACATAATTTAGTTAAGAACACAATAAATGACCCCAATAGAAAAAAATGATGATGTTCATTATAAGAACTCGTGTTCAAATATTTTTGTTTATAAGGTAGGTGTGTGGCCGTTTTTAAATGATTAAGAAAATATGAATATGCGCTGCCTTATAATCATCTTATACTATTAAAAAATATATTATTTAGTTAAAAATTCTCTAGTATTTTAGTTAAAAGTGTAATCACTAATTTTGTCCTTTTTCACCAGTTTTTTATTTTTTATCTTATAACGATGGGCTTATATATATGTATATATACTATTATGTGATAGTAAAATAATGATGCTAAATGGTTGTATTAGGGTGTTATGCACATGTGTGTTATTATATGTGTGGGTCACTAGTATACGTTTATTATATGTAGTTATCATCTATAATTATATGTTTGTGGTATGTGAAGGTATATAGTATATGTGTGTAATGTACGACTGTGATAATTATATGAGTGAGTTGCTTGCATTAACGTCATTAATGTTTAAATGTGAATGTAAAGGTATAGTGCATGAACGTGTATTATGTGTATATGTAATGTGTAACTGTATTTGTTTAGGTATATGTTGGTTAATATGTTATATATTGGCTGCCATAAATAGAGAAGAAAAATCATATAGGCCCAAGTTTATTCAGGCCCATTCACATAAGAATTAATACATATTAGCCCATTTGGGCCCAAACCCAATATAACAAAACAAAAAAACCTAAAAACTAATTTGATCATCCTTTATTTTCTATTGCAGCTGCCAAGATCTAGCTATTGGATTATATTTGATCCAACGGTCCAGATCAAAAAATTTGATCATCCTCACTCGCCCACGGGGAAATATTCGGAATCAATACAAACAACAAAAGAAAGGCCTTTCAATGTGTCTATTCTTCCTTTTTTAGTTTGGAATATAACATGCATATATAAGAAAAACAACAACAAAGAGTTTAGGGTTTACCCTCGTGCCGCCGTGTTTTCCTCACCAGTAATAAGCCTCACAGTCTTCCGAGACCGTCCGATGGTGAACCGATGAGGAGATAAACGTGTAGCGATGTCTTTTTTCTTTCATCGCTAAAAAAAACGAGGGGTTTTCGAAGGTTTGAGATGTGTTTTTGAAAGGTGTTTGTGACTCTTTTGAATATAAAATATTTATTCCGTGGGGTTTTAAAATAAACCGCATTAAAAAAATGGAGTCGCCACCGGCCACTTAGGTAGGCCGGACACCATAAAACCAGAGATTCAAAAAGATTGGGTTCGGGAGTCGGTTACGGATGGGGAAGGATTAGCACCCCCACACCGCCCAAAATTGGTACTTTAATAATTACCGCTTTATTAATATTGGATTTTCCGGATTAAAGTGACGATTATTTTAAAATTCGGTCATAATTGCGAATTAATTTTAAGGGCCCCGTTATCCGAGAATAAACGCCCAACCACTATCACTACGCCTGATACTGGCCCCGTTTACGCTCGGATAAAAGGGCACCGCACTAACAATTTATATCTCGATATGCAAACTTAGTGTCAAAAATATAAAACATGGCAAAATATTTAAATGCAATAAATATTGACATAACAGAATATTAATCTAACATAAATGATATACTAGATTAAAACATGCATATATACATATTATTCTAAATGATAAATAAAAACAACTTTAACAAGTTAGAACAACAATGCAGGAATAATTACGTTGTATGTAGACGAACAAATATTTAAAAAGACATACATGCTATTAATAAAACATATTTCAACATATATGAACAATATATTATACATAAAAGAAGACACACTAACACATAACCGAAAAGCCAAGAAAACATACAATACATACAAAAATACAAGAACATGCTATTTTACGAGTCAAATAGAACATAACATGCTTTAATACGAATAACCGGATAAAAACATGACTATCATAAGCTTAACACATATATACATATAAACATAAAATACGAGTCATATACGAGGGACATAAAATAAAATAATAGAATATCAATATATACGATTATAATACGAACATGAATATTTACAAAGAATACAGGACTGAAATGAAAGAAAAACAAAAGTTAGTGGCAGAAATTAAAGAACAATAATATGTAATTTAGGGATGAAATTGCGAAACAAACAAAACCTAAAAGGACCAGAACTGTAATTAGACCAAGGGGCAGACCCAAAATGAAAAGTTCAAAAACGCGGGATGGTTAAGGGGGTAATTTTACCATTTAAAATCTGAATCGGTGTAATTTAGGGACTGGATTACAAGGTTTTGAAATATCAGGGAGACTGGGATTGTAATTATACCATGCGGCAAGACAAAAATGAAAATATTGAAAACGCGGTATGGTTAAGTGCGTAATTTACCCATTTAGCAAAATAATAATAACTATAAAAGCCCCCTTTTAGGCCGAAAACAAATTTCTGGTCATTCTTTCATTTTTCTGATTTTTGTAAGAACCATGTTCTTCATTTTCTCTCAACTGTTCTTCTGAAACCCAGAATCCGGCGGCTGGCCGCCGTGTTCTCCGCCGCCGGCCGCAGCTAACCGGCACCGGCAGGCCTCCAAAACCCACCAAAATAACCATATTTTCATCCTCAACATGAATCCATGGTTGGATTCAGAGGATACACCCTTGTTTGCCCTAGATCTAGAAGATACAAAGCGGGAAAAAAATATTTTTTAGATCAAAACGGAACTACCAGGGGCCTTCCCTTCCCTTTAGTTCACCATATCAGACTTGGAGAAGCCGAAAGGCTTATCACTAAGGAAGAGAAGACCCACAAACAGAGATGGTAAGACGACTCTCTTCTTTTTGTTTCTGTTTTTTTTTCTTTCGTATATGCATGTAAAGAAAACAAGTAAGAAAAAGAGACAAGTGTTTACCACTGGACTGTCTTTTGATTATCACTTGACTGGTTACAATTTTTTTCGTTTTACAAGATTTCTATTCTCTCCTTTTTTGTTACCACTCTCCCTGTTCTCCCCGTTACAAAAGTCCCCGTTTCATATATATCATTGTCTTTGTTTTGGTGCAAGTTGTATCTTGCTTTTTCAGATCTGAACTGACAATTTTTGCTTGTTGTCTTGGGCATGTTCTGAACACGGGGACTGAATATCGGCGCAGTGGCGGTATAGATATTCTGCCAGCGGCCAGACGCGTTATCGGCCGTTAGATCAGATCTGATCTAACGGTCGAGATGGATTGAAGAACGATCGGCCTGGATGAAGCCTCGATTTGATGAGACGGCTTCAGATCTCGCCACGTGGAGCTCTGCAGTCGAGGAGTCAGAACGCGTGGATCTTACGCGCGTGTGGGATATTAAAGCGTCCGCGCATGGACCACACGCGCGCGTGGCACTCGAACGGTCCATGCGTGTGGAACACGCGGCTGGCAGATATTTTTGACTTCTTGGTTGTATCGTGGCCGTTGGATCAGATCTTGATCCAACGGCCCACAGTCACCTGCACACACAGTAACTGTAATTAGATAAGATTTAGATTTGGGCCAACCGGGCCTTGTAATGATATTTGGACTTGGACTGTAATTTTTATTTGGGTATAATATATTTATTTTTTTCATTTTATCAGCCTAATTATGTTAATAATAATAATATTATAACAACAATACATATACATACGAAAATGTATACTTATATTATACAATCATTAATTAATATAATATTCTAGCATACGTACGTATAATCATACATATAATTAACATAACATCTATATATTAATCAAATATGCTCATACTCTAGATACATACGCGACATACATACACCCTTAATACGTATACGTAGCTTATACATGCACACACCACCTTATATTAGTAACATTCATATAATATAATAAATATACATGCAATATTAATATATTTACAAGTGAAAATGAGTGATTACAAAACGCCGGAGAGTGGTTTCAGAGTAGGGTTTTGAGCCCTAAATCTCTTTTTTGGTTTGGTTTTTTTAGGGAAAATAAGGTTTTGACGTTTTAAATGAAAGAAAGAAGGACGGATTTGAGATATATGGAGAAAAATAGAGCGTTTCGGTGGGTTTTAAGGTTCGTCAGCCATCGTCGAGCGGCGGCTACCGGTTGGAAACTGGGTATAATTCCCAGATTTTCAAAGGGTTTGGGGGTATTATAAAAAAATAGCTAAAAGAGGGCTGAGTTTCGGCTAATGGTTTTTTTTATAGAGTTATAACAATTTAAAAATGGGATAATTGCCACATAAATCTCCCTGCCCTAAAATAATCACGCTTGCGGTCCTTCTGCATGGTCCAATTATAATTTTAGTCCCTCCGCCCCATTTTAATTATAGGTCAAGCATTCCGTCTATTTTAATTACACTTTGGGTCCCTGAAAGTTTTTTATCGTTTTTAGTTTCATCCCTTTTTAACCAGTTTAGAGGTTTTTAATTTTGGCCCATGATTTTCAATTTATTCAATTTAGTCCCCATTTATCATGCATTTGTTTATTTTATTCTTGTTTAATTGCAATCTTTATATGTTTTATTTGTTTGTATTTAGATGCTCGATTAGATGTATGAATATTTAGTGGTTTGAAGTATATACGTTACATATTAGTTCGTAATACATGTTGTATATAATATATGGTTTCCATGTAATTGTATACATTATAATATATGGTGTTAATATATGAATATAATGTGTAGTATAGTTTATATAACGTATGATATATATATGTAATAGGCTTTTAATATATATACACGTAATATAAGGTCTTTTATAATATATATGTATATATATATAATAAGGTTTCTTATAATATACATAATATATGGTTTTAAATGTATATGATATGTATATATATATATATATTATAATATACGGTTTTAATGTATATATTGTATGTTTTACATATATGTAATATATAGCTTAGATGTAGATATAGTCATATTTAAATATATATGTATGGTATTTTCTTACAATGTACATAATATATGTTTTATATATAATACATATTTTATGTAGTTTTTTTGACATATAACATATATTTTTTTTCTTCTCTTTGGAAAAAATATATAACATAGTTTTTTTTTAAATAATATATATAATATAATTTTGTCATAACGATATATATAATACAAGGATATTTTGTAACATATAAATATACCAAGGTTTTTATAATACAAGGTTTCTTAATATATGTATATATATAATACAAGGTTTCAAATATATAGAATATAAGATTTATAATATGTATAATACATAATTTTTAATACATATATCATAGTTTTGAATCTATAATGTATATTTTTATAGTTGGCAATATATGATTATAATATTTGTTATACTTATGTATGCTTTTTAGAATATGCTTAGCTTAAGGGGGCTTTGGGCTTGTTAGGTTAGTTTTAGGATAGAATTAGGTAAATTAATTTAATTAGTTTAGGTTTGCGTGCTCTTCTCATAGGGGCATAATCCTTAAATTAATTAGATTAATTTATGATTAGTTCTTTTAGAGCCACAGTTAGACTAAGGTTCGAATTAATTTAATGAATTTAAATTTACCCTTGGCTCATTGGAGTTAATGTTAAATTCATTAAGTTGATTGAACATTTCTTAATTACTTAGGGTAAAATTAACTTCAAGCTTAGATCGATAGTAAATTTTAAATTAATTATCATAATTTGTTAGAGTTTCTAGTCTTTTAGGGCTAATTAAATTAAAATTAAATATTAGAATCATTGAGTTAATAAGTAGATCACTAATTGGGCTCTCCATAACATGAGCTCATTTAGGTTAGGACTTTGGGTGGGCTTTGCGCGTAATTTTAAACCTTTTCTATGACATCCATCTTTAATTCTCATTCATATAACCTTTAATTTTAATTGCATTCTTAATTAATCTAAATCGTAAAAAGGAGGTACTTATTAATTCTAATATTTGTGTCGTAATAGTTCGAGCTTAAAGGATGTTGACCAAATATTCGGATTAATCCTTACCATCCCGAGGTAAACAGATTAAGAATTGACAAAATAATCACATCATACTTAAATGTTTGCATCATGCATAAATGTGACATACGGAAGTCGAACCATAAATTAACACGGCAGTCGGGCTTATTCGATGTCGGTTTAATCTATGGCCCGATATATCATCAACCTTATTAATTAAATGTCTAATTAATTTGAATCCACCAATTCGATAAAGCCCGTGCAGTTAAAGTTAATTTTCATTTAAGAACTCCGAATTGAATTCAATTTAAATTTCAATGATTTTCATCCTTTTAAAAGCAACAAGCATTTCGGTACCGATTTCCGGGCGTGATGGGGGTGCTAGTCCTTCCCCACGCGTAACCAACTCTCGGACCCTTTCACAACGAATCTCTGGTTTCTTATGGTGCCTGGCCTACCTTACCCAAGTGGCCGGTGGCAACTTCAAGTTTTTATTGTTTTTCAAAAAATTAAGGTTTTTTCAAAGAAGTCTTTTTTTTTAAAAGATTTTGATTAATAATTTAAAGAGATAATTCGTAGCGCCGAATTTATATACGACTCATACGATTTCCTAAAAAAAATCGCTACAAAAAGAAACTAGCATTAGACATAAAAAGTGTTTATGTGTCTTTTTAACTTTAATCTTTTAAAAAATTGATTTTTAAGTTTAAATCTATATTTATTTTAAATAAAAAATATTTTCCACCCACGTAGAGATGAATTATAGTAAATAATGGAGTAAACTCTTTGCACTTCAATGGCCGAACTGGAAAAGTCCAAATACAAAAAGAAGTAAAGTAGCGTGACCTAAACTGCCTTTAATTTCCTAACAAGAAACGGTGATTCCCTTTGTTTAACTTTCTTTATTATATATAAATAAGCCCTTCTCATTTCTTTCTTCACAAATTCCGAAAATTCTACCATAACCAAAACCCCAAAATATCTTCTTCTTACGATTTCTCAATCATCCAAAATCCATGTCTAACCAAGCTGAACCCTCCGACTCGTAAGTACCCAGACCTGTTTCCCCTTTTACTTTCATGGGTCTCTTTTAGATTTCTCTCATCTGACTGTGATTTTGTGTTTTCAGTAAGGGGGCTACGAAGGATTTTAGTACTGCGATATTGGAAAGAAAGAAGGCAGCGAATCGACTTGTTGTCGATGAGGCAATCAACGACGATAACTCCGTTGTTTCCCTACACCCTGATACCATGGAGAAACTCCAGATATTTCGCGGTGACACTATTCTGATCAAGGTTTCTACTTCAAATTTGGCTTTTATATAGTGCACTTTTTTATTGATTTTTAACTCTTGCTTAGTGGGGGTTTTTGCTTTATGTTTACCTGTTTGTGTGCTTTAGGGCTTATTTCTCACTTTTTTGTTTAAAATTTTGGGTTTTGTTTGATGGGATTCCCTGCGTTTTTATGCTGTTTTGTATTGGTCTTCAATTGGGTCTCTCTTGTGGTAGGCTGGATGTACGAAGGAAGTTGTTGCATGCTTAATTGATATTTGCTTATGTTAGCTGCTAGCTGTGTTTAGGGTTTGGTAGACTGTGTACGATGGAAGTTATTGTATGCTTAATTGGTATTTGCTTCTGTTATGCTTAACAACGGGTCTTTGCTTATGTTAGTTGTGTTCTAGGGGTTTAAGTCTCACCTTTTTTTTTTTGAATTTTTGGGTTTTATTTGAGGGATTTTACTGCTTTTTTATGTTGTTCTGTATTGGTCTTCATCTGGGGTATTTTTTGTGGCAAGTTTGGATGCATTTTTTTTTTTTTTTGTTGAGGGTCAATATTATTTCTCTAGTTTCTGTTATTTTTTAAGGTAAGAGGTTAATTTGCTAAGCCTGTCGTCAAAGGTCAAATCTTTACAGAGGAAAGTGGATTAATAATTTAGAGTGCATTGTGGGATCCAAGCTTGCTTTAACATGAGTAGTTATCGAATAGCTATTGGTTTGCACTTTGTCATGTGGATTTCAATTTTATATCTTGCTTATATCTTTGCTTATCATCACAGGGTAAGAAGAGAAAGGATACCATCTGCATTGCTCTTGCAGACGACACATGTGAAGAACCAAAGATCAGGATGAATAAGGTTGTCAGGTCAAACTTGAGGGTTAGGCTTGGTGATGTTGTCTCTGTGCACCAGTGTCCTGATGTTAAGTACGGGAAACGTGTGCATATCTTGCCTGTGGATGACTTGAAGG